>VMDO01022174.1:0-33969 GCA_007922755.1 Pedetes capensis
GAATTGTGTAAATTTTATTTCAAAAGAATTGGAGATTAATTAGTATAAATAGTACCAACATTTATTTTTGGAGTTCCAAATCTGATTCTTTTCTTTTTGCTTTCATCCATAGATTACATGATTTAGAGATATCTGAAAAAATAATCTATACATATGTGTTAACAATATCATGTATTAGAAAAGTTGATAAAATTCTAAATTTCAGTCATTTTCTTACATAGTGGATAAACTCTTATTTGTTTGCATTATCATAAATTCAGTATATGATAATGTCTTTTAGACAAAAACCAAAACAAGGTAAATACATAGACAAGAACAACACTCATTTCCCTTCATTTACTTGGTTTATGAATTAAGAAAAAATAAATGAATTATTAATTAATAATCCTTTCCTTCAGGAAAACTTAAACTTCCGTATTTGTCAGAATACCCAACAGGGTTTATTGAAACAGATTTTTTTAATCCTTGTCCCTCAATTTCACAGCCAGATTTATGATTCTGTTTAAGCAGATATGGAGTGGAACTAAAGAATTTATATTTCAAAGAAGTTATCTTTTGTTGTTATTCTGAAGCACTTTTATTTAAACTTTGTTTTACACACACATGTACACACAAATTATATAGTATTCTAATTGTAACTACATTAGATTTACTTCTGAAAGAATCAGAATTTTTTCCTTTATTATTACTTAATTTGCATACAGCATAATAAGTTTCATCATCAGATTTTCATGTGCTTTGCACTTATTTCCTTTATTAACCCTCCATAGTGGTGCCTCTCCCCTACAGATATGTGCCTTTGTATTTCCAGGTGGTAGAGTGCCTAGTATGCATGAAGTCTTGGGCTCAACTTCCCTAGTATTGCAATAAATAAATAAATAAATAAATAAATAGAAATGTGGGTAGGCTCCTTTGATTCCCAAAGTTATATGAGAAGTATATTTTAATAAACTATATGAAGCCATGGGGCTGGGTTCTAGCTCTGTTGCTAGAGTGCTGCTCTGTACTCTCTGAGGACCTGGGTTTGATACCTACCACTGCAAAAACAGAAGGATGTGGCAATCCATCCCTGAAGCAATCCTGAAAAACAATTAGCCACTGAAAACCCTATGAGTGTCAGTATGAGTCAGACCCGACTCCATGGCATCTACTGGCAATAGCAACATATGAAGCCACATATCACAAAGTGAAGAATAACAGAATATGTACTCTCTCATTAACTGCTACACTTTTAGGTAATGATTTAAAATTATGAATTTTGACATTCATATTTTAATAGAAAAGTCACATTACCTCACATATTAGTATAAATTGAGATTTATTTGAAAATGCTAATACAGTCTAACTGTATTTTAAAACCCATAGGTCATGGAAACACTGGCAAATGAAAACACAAAATTAACATTGGGTAACTTTCACAAACCTGCAGCGGTAGCCTTTTGGCATTCGATCCCGTCAGATCTCGGAAGCTAAGCAGGGCCAGGCCTGGTTAGTACCTGGATGGGAGACCGCCTGGGAACACCAGAAGCTGTAGGCTTGGGAGAAGGACCTGGCAACCCCCTCCCAAAAATCAATCTGCCATTAAAAACCCTATGAATAGCAGAGAAGCACTGACAATAGTGTTTCCCCTGTTGTGCAGAGGGTCGCTATGAGTCGGATACCGACTCGACGGCACACAACAACAACAACAACTTTCACAAAGAAATTCAATTTGTTTGAGTTAAAAACTGACAGAAAAAAATGAAACTTGTTAAAGTAGTATAAAGAGAGGAAAGGTCATAATCTATAACACATGTTTTAATAAATCACTGTAAAATAAAAACCAATACAACCACAGATCACGTCAAAAATAAACTATAATAGCACCCAGATGCCTTCTTAATGCTTCTCTCTTCTCGTTCATGTCACCCTCTATTTGCTCAAGGTAGTGGCTATCGTGATGTGGTAATCACTTCCTGAATTTCTTCTATGGTCTTACAACCTAACTATGTATGCTTAAACATTGTGGTTTACCTTTACCTAAATTTGGACTTTATGTAAATTGGAATTATGTTGTGCATCATTTATCATTTGGTTCCTTTGACCCAATCTTAATCGTGCATGATTCATGTATGTTGTTATACATAGTCATAGGTTATTTATCTTTGAGCATGCATTGTTGTTAGGCACGTTACTAGGAACAAAATTTTTAGTCAGGACATGTTGTTGGTGTTAGGTGCTTCGAGTCGTGTCTGATTCATAGCAACCCTCATAGGGTTTTCAATGGCAGATTGTTTCAGGATTGCCTTGGGAGTGGATTGCCATGTCCTTCTCCCATTTTTGCGGTGCTGGGAATCAAACTTGGGACCTCAGAGATTGCAGAGCGGTGCTCTACCAACTGAGCTAAATCCCAGCCCAGTCAGGACATATGCTTCCTCAATTCAAGTTTTGTTATTGTTGTTGTTGTTAGGCGCCTTCAGTCAGTATCCAACTCATAGCAACCCTCATAGGGTTTTCAATGGCTGTTTCGGGATTGCTTTGGGAGTGGATTGCCAGGTCCTTCTCCCATTTTTGCGGTGCTGGGAATTGAACTTGGGACCTCAGAGACTACAGCTCAGCGCTCTACCAACTGAGCTAAATCCCAGCCCTTCAGTTTTTATAGCTGATGCTAAATAGATTCAAAAGTTCTATAATGATTTAAAATATATAAATGACCCAATTCTCTTCATTTTTAAATCCACACAGTACACTAAGACACAAATATATTAATTTATTTTAGGTATTTTTGTTGGTACATGGTATTTTCTCCTTTTGGTTTTAGTTTATATTTCTTGATTGATAATGAAGTCCACCACATTTCTGATTTTTTCTGCCTATCTTTAAGTTTTACAGTACATTTCACTATTTTTGAGAGGGGTTGGCATTTATGTATCTTATGTAGCACCTATTTGAGTTTCTTATTTATATTTTTCTATACAGAATCACTCTTATTTCTTGCTGGTTTATAGAAATTATTTAAATTTTTAAATACATGTTCTTTGTGGGTGGCATATTTTCTGTATCTTAATTTTTCTGTGTCTTAATTTTTCATTCTTTCAATGGTATTTGTTAAATTCTTAAAATAACATTTTTACATAGTCAAATTTACCCACAAATCTTTTATGGGCTTATTTATCTGCAGTTAAGGAAAAACCCTTACCCCAATATTATGAAATTTTTGTCATTATTATTTTATATGAGCACTTATACCTTTAAAATTTGAAATAGTGTCCAAGTTGTGTATTTTTACTTTTATGTATCTATTTTTCCTTAAATAATTTCTTATGGTTGAGTCTTTCTCCAGTGACATATAATACAATTAGTTTTTCATCAGAAATCAAAGGTCTGAGTAATTTCAGATTTATTTTCAAGATACATATTCTATTATAGTAGTTTATTATTTTATTCTGCCTCTAATACCATGCTTTGTTAAATTATTATAGAATTTTAAAATTCTTTATGTGTTTTCGTCTTCAAGTCATTTTGACCACTTTTGACATACTGCTTTTCTATACATATTTTGGAATTGATTTTTGAATCTACCCTGTATACAATCAAAAATATGGATTTTTAAAAGATTGTATCAAATAAAGATCCATTTTGTGTTTGTAATTGTGAGAGTTCAACAAATATCAATGTGCATGCACCAAGTCACAGTTAACAGCTATAATTCTGGTGTGCTATATATCACACTAGGTAGAATATAGATAATAATTTACTATATATTTCAAATAGGTAGAAGGAAGAATTTTTAAAGTTTTGACTATTAGAAGTGACAATATTTCAGGGTTAAAACTTGTTTAACATGATTCACAACACTGCATAATGTGTACACACAAAAGTTATTATTTCCTATAAAAGAGTACTGCTATATAATAAAAGCTTTTCTTTATGTCCTTTATTTAGTCAGAAATATATGGGATATCACAGTACCCCATGAATATGTACAATTTTTATGTTTTTACATACTACTTAAAATAAAATTAATTTTTGAAATATTCATCAAATACATTGATAGATAAATCATCTTGAAGAAAACTAACATCTTTTGAGCATTAGAGTGTGTAAGCACAATATGTCCTCTCCATTATGAAGTTCTGTAATATAATCTTTTATACTATTTCATATAGTTTTTGAACATCTTGGTCTCTCTCCTCATACAAATACACTGTAATAATATATTTTTCCTTTGTTAATCTTTTGGTCTGATACATAGAATTATAACTGTCTTTCAATTTACAAATCTGATAAAAAGTGGAGATTGACATAATCACTTCTCATTTTTTTATAGTACTGGCAGTTGAACCCAGGGCCTCATGCATCTGAGACAATCACTTTACTATTGAGCTGAACCCCCAGACCCTTTTTATTTTTTATTTTGAAACAAAGTCTTGCTAAGTTGTGTGGGCTGCCTTGAGGCTCAAACTGGAGATCCTCCTGCCTCAGCCTCCTGAGTCACTGTGATTACAGATGTGAGCCATGATACCTAGCCTGACATGATCTCTTATTTAAGTGTTTGATGTTGTTTAGGTGAGGTCATCTATTCCTGAACTTTTCTTTACAGGATAGTTTATAGGTATAGAAATACTTACATTTTATATTATTTTTTCTGTCCATTTTCCATGCCCTATTTTCTAAGGATTTGTCCTTTGATCCAATGTTTCAAATTTATTGATAAAAAATTTTTGTGATACTCATTGTATTTTAATATTATATCAGACCTTCAGAGTTTGTAAGATGATGACATCTATTCATTTGTTATTCATTACTTGTATTTTCTCTTTTTTATCTTCATTAGTCCTCCCCACTCACTAATTGGAATAAAGAATCAATAATGGCTTTCTGGATCCTCCATGTTGCACTTTTCTACTTCATTAATTCCTATAGTTATCTTTATTATTCTTCCTCTTATGTGTCCTTTTGGTTATTTTTTGCTCCACTTTATACAACTTCTTGAGTTGGATTCTTCAATCCTTAATTTTCTGCACTGCTTCTTTGTTCTCTTTTCAACTACATTGTGTTAACTCTACTTTTCAGAATGTTTTTAACTTTTTTATCATTTAGTGAAAAATATTTACTTAATTCCATTATGATCTCCTTTTGACCAACAGGTTTTTGAAGTCTTAGCTGGATAGTTTTTCACTATCATATTATATCTCCAATCCCTTCAAATGGATATATTTTCTATTTACTAATCATTTTGACAGTATGCTTATTCCAAATCATTCAATCAACCAGCATGCAAATTTAAGTAAAGTATCTAAAATTTATAAATTTATATAATTTATTATAGAGTTCCATCAAAAATTAGGGCCAGCCAAATGTTGTGGTTGTTAGGTGCTTTCCAGTTGGGTCTGACTCATAGTGACCCTAGCATTTTCAATGTCTGATTGTTTTGGGATTGCTTTTAGAATGGATTGCCATATCCTTCCCTAATTTTTGGTGCTGAAGATTGAAACCAGGGCCTCAGAGAGTGCAGTGCTGTACTCCACCAACTGAGCTAAATCCCAGTCCCCTTCCAAACATATATAAGGCTAGACACTAAAGACACCTTTTGGGTAATGTTGAGATTGATACTTCTGCTTCATAGACAAATGTGAAAAAGGAAATTATTCAAGATGCCTGGCATGACTGTGCCATTGTATAAGGATATATTTCATAGTGAAAATACTAGTCATATTTTAATACAGAATTTTCAAATGTATTATAGGAAAAAGCCACTGCACTATAAATTGATAATTCATCTTTATGATACTGTACTTTGTATTTAGCATTATGTTATTCTAGCCTCAGCCTAGACTTTGAAATTGTAGATTGCTTAGTATAAATATGGTAAATCCTGGGCTATTTCAATTAATTTTGTGTCAACATGCTTAATTAATTAATATTCTATCTAATGCTATAAACCTACCTCATATTTATCACAATTTTAATACTCAGTCTAAAACCTTTATCCTCATATTTATAGGCTTGTGCTATGGCATTTTGTCATGTTCGTGTAAAGAAGAGAATTTATTACCAAGTTGTTTACTTTTTAATAAATAATGCATTCATTTATTTTCACAATTACAACATCAAATAAGAAAAAGTGTCAATGTCATTATCTTGCTCCTAGCAACATGAAAATTTTCAGTCTACCAAGTTCAAAATTCATAGGAATCAAAAATTCTTTATCCTAAAATGACTGTGTGTCTATTTATAGGACCAATATATTAAAGTAGGACTTTCATTCTGTGGAAAATATGGTCCTACAGAGAGTTTTATTTGGAACTTTATAATACCTCAGGCTATGATACAAAATCAGCAAGGAAAGTAAACATTTGAAGACCAATTGAGAGTACAATATATGGCTCCAAGAAGAAGAAAAGAACAAAATAATAAAAGCACATTAAATATTTTGCTTTTTTGTTTTTATTTTTGTTTTTGCAGTATTATGGGTTAAACCTGCCTGCAGCTATAGCCCCGTGGCATCCGATCCTGTCAGATCTCGGAAGCTAAGCAGGGTCGGGCCTGGTTAGTACCTGGATGGGAGACCGCCTGGGAACACCAGAAGCTGTAGGCTTGGGAGAAGGACCTGGCAACCCCCTCCCAAAAATCAATCTGCCATTGAAAACCCGATGAACAGCAGAGAAGCACTGACAATAATGTTTCCCCTGTTGTACAGAGGGTCGCTATGAGTCGGATACCCACTCCACGGCACCTAACAACAACAACAATGGGTTAAACCTAGGGCTTCACACATGCTAGGCAAGTGATCCACCAGTTAGGTGCACCAGCCCCTACAGCCACTTTTTTGGTTTTTATTTTTAAGATAGAGTCTTGCTTAGTTTTGTAGGCTGCCTCTGGCTTTGAAATTATGACCCTCCTTTCTCAAGTTCCTGAGTTGCTGGGTTTAAAGGTACCTAGCAGTTCTACTTAAATCCTTTAGTCTTAAAGTGTTAAGAACAACTCAATCGTAGTCCGAGTATGTAGAAATTTCTTCACACAGAAAAGAACATAAAAGTGATTACTTTGAAACGCAAGACTAGGGGTCGGGCGTGGTGGCGCACGCCTGTAATCCCAGCGGCTCGGGAGGGGGAGGCGGGAGGATCGCAAGTTCGAGACCAGAGGCAGTCTGCGTAATTTAGAGAGACCCTGTCTCAAAAAGTAAAAAAAAAAAAAGTGGGCGGAGGTGCAGCTCAGTGGTCCAGCACTTGCCGAGCATGCAGGCGCGAGGCCCTGGGTTCAACCCCCAGTACCGCAAAAAACAAAACAAAACAAAACAAAAAACAACAACAAAAAAAAAAACGCAAGGCTAGACAATAAGTTTTTCAGCATCCTACATGTATATTGGGCTTGAGTGTAACTCAGTTGGTAGAATGCCACTCAGTACTGTCTGAGGCCCGAGGAATGATCCCCAATACCACAAAAATAAGAGAAGGAACTGGCAACCCACTACTGAAACAATCTTGAAACAATCAGCCATTGAAAACCCCATGAATAACAGAGAAACACCGAGAAAGAGCCAGCAATGGCACAGTATCAGCGAGTGTTTCATTCTGTCATACACGGGGTTGCTATTAGCTGGACCCAACTCAAGGCACCTAACAACAACAACATCTACATCATTTATGCATTTTGTAGTCATATACCTTCATTGTAGATTTATACCTACATATTTCATTTTAAATGTTATTTAAATCACATTGTATTATGGACATTAAATTACAGTTGTCTTTTGCTAGTATAAATAACTGACTTGTGTATGTAAATCTTTTAACCTGAAATTTTGTATCAAGGGCACATTTGTTCCAGAAAATGTTTATCTGTTCCTTGACAATATTCACAAAAACAAATATGTCTTTTGTGAACAGATATAGTTTTCCACGTTTCATCAATTTTCTCTTGTGCCTCTTTAGAAATTTATCACCTTCATTGATCTTTTTGCAGGTTTTTTTTTTTTTTTTTTGCGGTGTTTGGGATTGAACCTAGGGCCATTCGCTTGCATGTTTACGAGTGGTGTACCACTGAGCTGCACCTTCAGACCATGTTTTTACTTTTTGAGACAGGATCTTCCTAAATTATGCAGACTGCCTCTGGCCTTGAACTTGCAGTCCTCCTGCCTCTGCCTCACGAGTCACTGGGTTTATAGGTGTGAGCCACCGAGTCCAGCTCAACTTTTATTAATTTCTATTACAGTTTTAAATATTGCTTTTGCTTGCTCTAGACCTATATACCTTTATTTCTCTAGTATCCTAAGTTTGAAAGGATTATTTATTTTTAATCTTTCTTTTTAAATATATGTATTCTATAGTACACCTAACAACAGTTCAGTAGTTCAAATTTCACATTAAGCACTTTTTTTCCACTACTAATCTTAATAAGTTGCCTTTTCATCTTCATTTAGCTCAAGTATTTTTAATTTCTCTAGACAATTCCTTTTTCCAAATATATTGATAAATGAAACTATATATTTAAGGGGTACAAAATGATATTTTGATATAAATATATATCTTGAAATGATTACCATGATGTTAGTTAATATATCCACTAGTTTATCATTACTAGCCATAACATCCTGGCATCCAATCCCTCCTGATCTCAGAAGCTAAACAGTCACCTTGGTTGGTCCTTGCATGAGAGACAGCCTAGGAATACCAGTTGCTGCAGGCTAGATAGGAGAACCTGGCAATCCACTCCCCAAACAATTTGCCATTGGAAATCCTATGAGTAGCAGAGAAGCTGACAGTAGTGCCTGACATGGCAGTGTTGAGGAGTATTTTGTACGTGTTGTGCATAGGCTCAAAGCTGACACTGAACAAGGGAGATAGGAAAGAATTGATGCTTTTAAATGATGGTGCTGGAGACAGATACTGAACAGACTGCCGAAAGAATGAACAGATTTGTCCTAGAAGAAGTATATCTAGAGTGGATATACTTAGAAGCTCCTTGGAAGCAAGGATGGCTAGACTACACCTTGTGCATTTTGGACATGTAGTCAAGAGGGACCAATCCCTGGAGAGGGACATAATGTTTGTGAGAGTGGCAGGTCAATGGAAAAAAAAAGGAAAACAATCAACTTGATGGATTAACACAGTGTCTGCAACAATAGGGTTAAACATAAATAAGATTATGTCCCTGGCACAGAATCTGGGAGATTTTCATTCTGTTGCACATTTGGTCGCTATGAGTCAGACCTGACTCGATGGCACCTAACAACAGAACAACATTATTTCTGTGGTAAAACACTTAAGTTCTACTGTCTTAGAAATTTCAAGTATAAAATACTATATTATTATCTATATTCACCATGCTATATATTAGATATCAAGAAGTTATTCATCCTACATTACTGAATCTTTATACTATTTTGAAAAATACCTCTCCATTTTTTGACCCTCAATCCCTACCAATCACCAATATACTTTTTGCTTTTATGAGTTATATACTGTCTCCATACTTAAGGATATATATCATGTATGTATGTGTGTGTATGTATATATACATCACATTTTCTTTATTCATCTTTTTGTGGACATTTAGGTTGTTTCTATATTTTAGCAATTGTGAAAAATGAACATGGGAATGCAGATATCCCTTAGAGATACTGATTTCACTTCCACTGGACATATACCTACAAGCAGGATAGCTGGATCATGTTGTATTTTCATTTTCAATTTTTTGAGGAACATTTTCTGGTGCCTAAAACAATTTACACTATCAGTATCAGTGTACTAGGGTTTGCTTTTCCTCACATCAGCAGCAATACTTGTCAGTTGTCTTTTTGAATGATTCTCATTTAAAACTAAGGTTTTGATTTTTTTGGTCCTGCATGGTTATTGATATTGACCACTATTTCATATACACATTAGTCATTTGTATGTCTCTTTCTGTGTGTGCAGTACTGGAAGTTCTAGATCTTCCTAAATTGTATAGATTGCCTCTGGCCTTGAACTCATGATCCTACTGCCCCAGCCTCCCAAGGTACTCAGATAACAGCCATGCGCCACTGTGCCCAGACATTTATATGTCTTTTGAGAAATGTTTATTTATATTCTTGTTTTTCTTAGGTGCTGCCAAGTCAGTGTCCGGCTTATAGCGACTCTATGTACAACAAACAATACGCTATTTTTGTGCTTCTCTGCTATTCACAGGGTTTTCAATGGTTGATTCTTTTTTAGGAATGGATTGCCAGGTCATTCTCCCTTTATGTTCTTAGTCTATTTCTAATGGGTTACTTTTATCTTTGTCATTAAACAGTTCTCATCTCATATTTTGAATATCAATTCCTTATCCTTTATGGTTTGCAAATATTTTCTCCCATTCCCTAGAAAGCCTTTTGAACTTGCTTATTGTTTCTTTTGTTTTGCAGAAGTTTGTAGCCTGGTGCAATTTCACTTGTCTGTTTTTGTTTTTATTACTATGCTTTTGGGTTCATATAAAAATACTTTGTCAAGATGTATGTCAAAAATTTATTTTTCAAATGTTTTTCTAGTAGTTTTATCATTTTTATATTTAAACCTTTAAACTGTTTTGGTTTGTTTTTGTGCATGGTGTGAGATATAAGTGTAATTACATTCTTCTGAATGTACATACTCGGTTACCCCATCACCATCTAATAAATAAACTATCCTTTCTCAATTGTATTTCCATGGTTTTCTTTTTAAAGATCAGATAATCTCAAATGTGTATATTTATTCATGGTATCTCTAATTTTTTTCTATTGGTCTATACATCTGTTTCATGTAAGGACTGTACTAATTACTGTAGCTTCAACCATATTTTGAAACATGAAATGTAATACTTCTTTAGCATTATTTTTCTTGCTCAAGATTGGTTTGGCTATTGCAGGGATTCTGTGATTCTGTATAAATTTTAAGATTTTTTTTTCTATTTCTATAGATAATGATATGGAGGTTTTCACAGGGAAAATTGCATTAAGTCTGTAGATCACTTGGGATATTATCGGCATTTTGACAATGCTAATTCTTCCAAAGCTTGAACATAGGATGTCTTCCCATTTATCTGTGAGACCTTAAGTTCCATTATGAGTATTTTATAATTTTTAGTGTACACATCTTTAAGTTCTAAGCAATTTATTGTTCTTGTTGCTCTTGTGAATAGTATTCCTTTCTTTATTTTCTTTTTGGACCATAATTTATAAACCTATGTAGAAGTATTATTTAAAGAGTTCTGTTTACTCTCCAAATGTGTTGGGATTTTTTGGCTATATTTCTGTTGTTGATTTCTAATTTAAAGCTACTACTTTCCAAGCACAGACTTTGCATAAGTTCTATTCCTTTAAATTTATTAGATATGTTTTATGCTTCAGAACATGATCTGTCTGGTGATCCATGCAAACAAGAATAATGTGCATTCTATTGTTGTTGGATGAAGTATTACACAAGTAGTTTTAATCCTTTTGATTAATGAAGTGGTTCATTTTCACTATATTTTCTTACTGATTTTATGACTGCTATATTTACAAATTACTGTAACATAGAGATTGAAATCTCCAACTGTAATATGTTTTTGTCTGTTTCTTTATATGGGTCTTTCATGTATTTCGATGCTCTGATCCTAGCAGCGTGAACGCTAAGGAATTTTTCTTTTTTATTGAAGAAATGACTCCTATATCATTATATAATACCTGTCTTTACTTCTGATCATTTCCATTACTAGGAAATATGCTTTATCTGGAATTAATACACAGTGCCAGTTGTTTTTATTGTTTAGTTGTATCTTTCTCCATCTTTTATATTTAATCTATATGTATTTCTATATTTAAATTTGACTTCTTAAAAACAGCATATGCCTGCAGCCTTACCACCATGGTGCTGGATCCCTTCAGACCTTGGAAGCTAAACAGGGTCTGGCCTGGTTAATACTTGAATGGCAGACCACCTAGAAACATCAGATGCTGTAGGCTTAGGACAAGGACCTGGAAGCCCACTCCTGCTACCCCTAAAAATAATCAGCCATTGAAAACTTTATCAATAGCAGAGAAACACTGACAATAGTGGCAGACATGACATAGTGTCAGATAATGTTTTTTCTGTTGTACATAGGGTGCTATGAGTCAGACCCAACTGGACAGGATCTAAAATCTATGATGACAGTGACATATAGTAGGATCTTGTTTTTGTGTTTTTTCTACTCTGATATTCTCTTGTCTTTAAATTAATATATTAAGTAGTCACAATTACAATGATTGCATACATAGTTTAATTAATATCTACCATAATTGAATTTTCTACTACCCTTTCTATTCATTGTGATTTTTGTTTTCTTTTTCTATCTTCACCTATTTTTTGCTTGCTCTAATTATAGCTGTTCATTTTATTCTAATTAAATATTTCTTCCTCTTATATAAATTGTTTCTTTAAAAACGTTTTTATTGGTTGCTCTATAGTTTGTAATATACATAAACTAGTTTAGGTATATTTTCAAGTAACATCCATTTCCTGAGTATTGCAGGCATCATAACAGACTGTTCTAAATTTTTCCCTTCCATCTCTCGTCATATCTCTGTCATTTCTGTTACTTATCCATATGTTGCAATCACCCAGTACATTGTTACTATTATTATTTTAAAGAAAGTTATATATTAAATTAAGCAAACCAAAATATTTTACCATCCTTTATTTTTTTCCTTGACACTACTTCATTATGTAGATCTGAGTTTCTGATATGAGTTATTTTCCTGTTCTATGAAGAATTTACCTTTCTTTTAGGACACGTTTATCAGTGATAAATTCCATTCATTTTGCTTATTGCCGAGTTTTTATTTCTCCTTAACTTTCAAAGGACACTTTTGCTAAATACAGAATTCTAGATTATTTTTCTTGTGTTTACTTCTTTCAGACCTATAAGTTTTTAACTCTTCTTACCTATGTGCTTTCTGAAGAAAAGTCTAATATAATTTGTACATTTTCATTTATAGTTATTGTAATTTTTCTTCTGGCTTACTTGAAGGTTTTTTTTTTGGTCTTTCCTTTTCCACAATTTTAATTTTATATGAGTAGTGGTAGTTTTTACAGGCATTTTTCCTGCTAGGAGTTCAGTGAGGTTCCTGGATTAGTAGTTTGGTTGTCAGGTGCTGTCGAGTCGTTATCCGACTCATAGCGACCCTCATAGGGTTTTCAATGGCTGTTTCGGGATTGCCTTGGGAGTAGATTGCCAGGTCCTTCTCCCTTTTTTGCAGTGCTGGGAATCGAACTCGGGACCTCAGAGACTGCAGCGCGGTGCTCTACCAACTGAGCTAAATCCCAACCCGTGCTAAATCCCAGCCCGCAGTAGTTTGGTATCAGCTATTAATTCCTGAAATTCTCATGCAATATAACTTTAACAATTTTGCATATTCTCAAGACTGTGATTCCAGAAGATTCTCCATCTCAAATTAATCTACATTGAGCTCCCATTAATTAATCAAAATGTTCATAAAACTGTCCCAATCAATATGTGCCTTTACTAGTTTCTGCTCCATTTCAGTTGATCTCAGTGGATGTTTTTTATATTTTCCTTTCTCTTCACATTTCACATAGAGGATTTGCCAATGACATCTGTTCTCTTATAGTAATAAGAAAATCATAGGTTTTCTTCTTTTTTTCACTTTTTCTTTTTGTAAGAAAAGGAATAACAGTTTTATTCTTTTCTCATGTCATAGCTGAAACCAGGAGTCTCACTGTTTACCAATGTTTTAGTTTAAAAAAGCTTTTTGTTGGTAAGTGTCATCAAGTCAGCTGTGACTCATAGTGACCCTAAAGACAATAGGACAAAACATTACTCAACACTGTATCATGCACATAATTTTTTACGTTTGAGCCCATTGTTACAGCCACCCTGTTTCTTCTCATTTTGAATCATGCCACATTAGCAAAAAGAAGTTTCAGGGGCTTCTCTCCACTCCTGTCATTATGGTCAACTCTACTTTGAGGGTACAATCTTCCCCAGTAATTTCTTGAATACCTCCAAAATGGGGGCCTCATTTTCTGGCACTATATTTGACAGTGCTTCTCTGGTATTCATAAGGTTTTCAATGGCTGATTATTTCAGGAATGGTCTGCCACGTCCTTCTCTCTAGTCTCTCAGTCTGGAAGCTCAGCTGAAACCTATCCACCATGGGTGGCCCTCCTGGTATCTGAAGTATCAGTGGCATAGCTTTCAGTATCACAGCAACATGCAACTTCCACAACATGATAAGATCACACAAGTGTTGGGAAAAAAATAAAGTTTATGCTTTGTTTTTTCATGTTTTGGACAATACTATTCACAACATGTATCTCTTCATGTAAAACACTACTACATTATTATGTCTTTAAATTTCGTTAATTGTTGAAGGATTATAGCTTGAGAGAAAGAGAATGTAATCACATGTCTTTGGATGTCTTTTGGTACTCATTTGTTTCTGTTCTATTCATCTTTTTTATCTATTCTAGCAAGTCATTGTTTAAAATATTTTTCATCTGTACCTTTCTTTCTATTCTGTTATCAGGAAAAATAAATTCACATTTAATGTAGTCTTTACTATGTAATTCATGATTTTCTCCTCATTCCAATAGCTTTCTAATCCCTTTATTTCTCAAAATCAACTTAGTTGATTTATATAAAAATAAAGTCACCTGGGCACTATGCTGTACACCTGTAATCCCTGTGACTCAGGAAGCTGAGGCAGAAGTTTAAGACCAGAGGCAGCCTGTTCAACTTAGTGAGTCTCGGAATAAAAAATCAGAAAGAGGGGCTGGGGATGTAGCACAGAGGTAGACCACTTGCCAAACATGCACAAGACTCTAGGTTCAATTTTGATCCTGGAAAAAATAAGTGAATGAAAAATAATCAAGTGCCAACAAAAATATTTTATTATCCAGCTTGCCTCATATTTCCAGACTTTTATGTATTTATCCTCAACATGAACCCTGAACCCTCAATTCTCCTGTGGTCACATTTTCTTTAAAAACATACTCTGCTATTTTCTGCCTGTAGGAGTCTTTGGCCTTCAGCCATACCAACTGTGGCGTATGATACCATCAGCTCTCAGAAGCTAAGCAGGGTTGGGCCTCATTAGTATTTGGATGGGAGACCACCTGGGAACACCAGGTGCTACCAGGTGCTGTAAACTTGGGAGGACCAGGTAACCCGCTCCCCCACAGAAAAACAATCAGCCATTGAAAACCATATGAATAGTAGAGAAGCACTGACAATAGTGTTTCACCTGTTGTACGTAGGATTGCTATGAGTTGGACACCTACTTAAGGGCACCAACCAACCAAACAGAAGTCTTTATTCCTGTATTATTCCAAGCTATCATGTGAATAAAAATTATAAGCATAAGCATCATTTCCTAGCAATCTATACTGTGGAATCCACAGTGGTCAGCTTAAATTGATGTGAAAGTAAAAATAGTCATTTTCTTCCTTGAAACTCTAAAAATTTTCATTCCACCTGAAAGGACCAAACTCCGCACCTTGTTCTAGGTGTCTCTCATGTGAAAGATTGCTGGATTTCTTTACAGTGTGTCTCCTATTCTGCCTTAGAAAAAATGATAGTTACACTAGTCTTTCAATGGATATTAGAATTAACCAAGATTGGTTTGATCTCAGGGACATTGAAGTTACTCTTATCTGATACAGATGCTGCTCTCCTAGAATACACAACTCAAGAGTTGTCCTTTCCAAGTGCTTCCTTAGAAGTCATGTTCTCAAAAAACATATTCTTTACAAATCTTTTTATATTAGGTTCTACCATTTTCTATATCCTTTCCCATGTCAACCCTGCAATGTTTTTTCACCTTATCTGACATATTTCTTTGTAAGAGAATTTTTCACAATATTACTAATATATTATTTTTCTTGTTTAATTTTTCTAGCATTCTCATAATATATTCAAGCTTTACAAACACAGGGTTTTATCTGCTTTATTTATGTTTATATGTAAAATCATTTCATTTTGAATGATAGACAATAATTATCCATAATTCTGTCATTTATCATGGTACTTTTGCTTGTTTTATGGAGTTTTCTCTAATTCCCAGAGGAATTTTACTCTTACTTCCTATAAGGAGAAAAAAAACAAACTATAATTTGTTAAGGATAGGATTGCCTTTTTTTTCCTATTACTGAAAGTAGCCCTTTGCAACCCCATATTGATGGATCACATCTTATTTTTCATGTGTTACTTATCATGCGTGGGCTGGGATTTAGCTCAGTGGGTAGAGCCCTGCGCTGCAGTCTCTGAGGTCCCGAGTTCAATTCCCAGCACCCCAAAAATGGGAGAAGGACCTGGCAATCCAATCCCAAGGCAATCCCAAAACAGTCAGCCATTGAAAACCCTATGAGGGTCTCTGAGTCGGATACCGACTAGAAGGCACCTCACAACAACAACAATTATCATGCAAGTCTATGCATCCTCTCTTCTATCTCCACTTCTTTTTCTTCCCAAATTCCTTTGACAATTTCTCTGTCCTCTACAGTTTATAGCCCATGCCAGCCCAATGCCCTAAATCTTCAATCTTTTGTCTAATGTTGTAATCCGTTTTTTGGTTTTGCTTTTTAAATTTAAGGTGTATGCTCATTAATTAGGAACTCCCATTTCCTTCCTTTCCTTGGTCCTAGGAAACCACAATTCTACTATCTCTATGGATACAGTTAATTTTATTTATCTGTTCACCAGTTAATGGATATTTAGGGTGTTCCTATCTATTGGCTTCTTAGAATAGTGCTGGAATGAACAGTATAGTATTTTCTGAAGGTCCTGATTTCTAGACATAATTGATGTCAGGACATTTTTTCTAGAACCTAGTTTAGAGGGTGGTTTCTCATGGGACCTTTTTTATCCAAAAAATATAAACCATCTTCTTCTTTGCTCTTGCCAATCGAGTCTTTTTCATTCCTCTGATAGTTTTGAATATTTTCGTATCAGACAGTAATATTCAATACCCCTCATTGGTGGAGTCATCTACCAACTCCCTGTTCATGTTTCCTAGTTTTTCAATGATTTAGTTTCTGGATGATGTTTTCCACTACTATTTTATTCTAAAGATTCAGTGACTAAGCCAGATGCCATGATGCACTCTTATAATTCCAGTGACTTGAGAGGCTGAGGCAAGAGGACCACAAGATTGAAGCCAGAGGCAGCCTGTGCAACTTAAATACTGTCTCAACATAAAAATAATAAAAAGGGGGGATAAAGGTAGAGCTCAGTGGCAGACCACTTGCCTAGCATGCATGGGCCCTGGCTTCCAACCCCTAGTACTGCAAAAGAACAACAACAACAATAACAACAACAAAAAAAAAGAAAAGAAAAAGAAAAAAAATTCAGTGACTATGACTGTTAGAGATGTGTGTGTGTGTGTGTGTGTGTGTGTGTGTATCTGTGTGTGTGACTAATCCTAATAGCACTCTATCATCTTCCTTGAAATCTTCTGGTCCTATAACATTAATTTCCATCTCACCTCAATGGTCATCTCCCATAGTCCAGACCTAGGGTTTGCAGTAACTGCAGTGTCTCAATAATCTTAGCTCAAGTACCTCTCTCCTAAAATTTTAGCCTATTTTTTCCATGTTCTTTGTAACTCCTTCAACCAGAGTGACACCTACAATCCTTGATCCTAGCATATTTGTTTACAGTTTATCACCAGATGGGTTCCTTTTCTTAGGTAGCTTAAACTCAATATGCAAACTACTAACATTATACAGGGCATTTCATAGGAAATTACTTTGAAATCACATATCTTATTGTGACACTTAATAAATTCATGTGTCAGGTTAAAAGGAAATCTTCACTTAGTCTAAACTTGTATCCCTATAATTGATAATATGCCTCGAGAAAAACAAAACCCCATATTAACTGATCTCATTCATCCTCATAATCACTGATTTTAAGTGAACTTTTTGTGTAATTATAATAAATTTTCTAGAGTTCTCTTATGTTACCTCTCTCATAAATTCTTATTTCCCTTAAATGTCAAGGCATTTTGTACACTTCATGTAGACCAAAAGAATTTGCTTCCTATCACACTGACAGAAATAAAGTAACTATTATAAAACTTAATAGACTACCATCACTGTATCTGGCCAATTAACTAATAAAATCTATATTCTGATTTTCCTTTTAGTTCTAAAAATGGCCTGTATAGATCCTTCCACATATTCAGTAGATCCTTTTTTCTTATACTCAAGGACATTATTCCAACATAGCTCTCTCTTTTTTGCATAATGGCATTTTTATTTATGATTAACATATGGATTTCTAATAAATCATCTCATCTTAAAACATTAAACAAAAATCTCTTGGCACAATTTTGTCAATTTCCTACTGCATGTACGAAATTTCCACTTATTTAGAAGCTTCTTTGTTATTGTTAGGTGCCATCAAGTCGGGTCCAATTCATAGTGATCCTATGTACAATAGAATGAAACACTACCTGACACTGCGTCATGGCTGGCACTATATCTAACAGTGTTTCTCTACTATTCTTAGAGTTTTCAATGGCTGCTTATTTTGAGAGTAGAAGGCAAAGTCCTTCTCCCTCCTCTGTGTTAGTCTGGAAGTTCAGCTGAAGCCTGCCCAAACATGAGTGACCGTCCTGGTATCTGATATATGAAGGGCATGGCTTTCAGCATAATAGCAACAATAGCAAGTTCCCCACCCCCAGCACGACAAACTGACAGACGTGGGGATTTAGAAGCTTAAAATGATTTAAATTTCTTATCTCACTGATTCTGGGTTTCAGGTGTCTAGGTAGGGTGTAACTAGGTCCTTAGCAAAGCTGCAATATAGATGTTGGCCAGGGCTGGGTTCTCATCAAGGGGCTCATCTGAGGAATGATCTGTTTCAGTTTACTCAGGTGTCTGGCAGAATTCCTTTCCTTGACCATAGGACTCAAGAGTGCTTCTTCAACATTAGCAAAGAGAAACTTCAGAAAGATTGTGTAAGCAATGTTCTTACAAAACGTAAGGCATCACTTTGTCCATACACCGTGAGGTGAAGCAAGCCATAGGTTTTGCCCCTACTCAAGGGGATTATACAGGGGCAGAAATACAAAGTGAATGTCATGGGCGTCACCTTAAAGTCTGTACAATACATTATGAACACTTTTATCAAAAGCCTATTTCTCTACTTTATAGCAAAAATCATTGGAAACCTTTGCACTTGCTGCCTTTGATTTTCCCCCTTTCAATATTTATACTGGTACTCAAGCCATATTTTTCCTCACAATTCTATTTAAATTGTTCTAGTCCACTTCAGCAATGATTTATACATTGAAAAATCAAATTAACAACTTGTAGTTTATAAGACTTGATCCTTTTACCATTATAAAATCAACAATTAAATTTCTCTCTTTTAAATAGTCTCTTTACAAGAGTTCTGGAAGATCTATATTCTCTTCCTTTTTCTCTTACTTTACTGAGTACTTCTCTCCAATCTCCTCTTTTAATTATAATTCTTTTCTTGGACTTTTCTCTTGAAAAGACCCAGGTTTTATCCTCTGAACTTTTCTTCTCTCCCCATGGTTATGCTTCATTCACTGCCTTGATAAGCTCTTCATTTCTTATAGTTTTAAATAAAATACATGCATCAATGATTCCTAAATTTATATATTTAATCAGTACCTGCCCTTTGACCTAAACTATATACTTGATACCTCACTTACATATTTAATAAAAATATGCCCTATATTGAAATTCATCTGACTTATTAACTGCTTCAACATATTTGTAGCCATCTTAATCACTTTTCTTCCTTCCAACTTCTCCTCCTTCCTTCCTTGCCAACTCTCCTTAAAAATACTAATACTCTCTACTCCCCGATCTTCTCTACAAAATATTTCCAGATTGACCATATTCTGGCCTCATTCCTTTTTATAATTGGAAACTTTTAATGTACAACTTAATGGGTTTCATCGTGACATGTATTTTATTGTGACATTTCCATATATGCATTTAATTGTACATTGCTCACATAACTTCCCCCTTACCCTCTCATGACCCTCCTTCCCTATCCTCAGCCCCCCAAAATGATCTCCTTTCTAGTTGTAAGTCTTTTATGGGAACATTTATCTATATATATGGATCCCTGATTTTGATTTAAGCCCAAACTTTTTTCTATGGTGATCTATCTTTTTATATTTGAAGCAATATCACATGAGTGATAGTCTGATTGCATTATTTCCATCCTTTGGTATTATTGGTATTATTACTATTATTATATACCATACTAATAAAGTTGTGGGGCTGGGATTTAGCTCAGTTGGTAGAGTGCTGGGCTGCAGTCTCTGAGGTCCTGAGTTCAATTTCCAGCACCCCAAAAATGGGAGAAGGGCCTGACAATCCACTCCCAAGGCAATCCCGAAACAGTCAGCTATTGAAAACCCTATGAGGGTCACTATGAGTCGGATACCAACTTGACGGCACCTAACAACAACAACAACAATAAAATCATGCTGTTTACATTGAGGTTGACCTCTCCCCCTTTCCTCCCTCCTCCTTGGCCCTCTTCCCACTCCTGTTTTCTCCTAGATCACCCTCTCCTTTTTTCTGCTCCTCAAATTGTCCCTTCTGAATAAGTTTAATTGAGCACTTTATTATGTTTCAATTTATGTATAGGATTTTTTTTCCATCTTTTAAGTTTTATTCAGCTCCCACCTATAAGTGAGAACATGTGGTATTTCTTTTTGGGCTTGTGTTTGTTCACTTAAGATGATTTTCTCCAATTCCATCCATTTTGCTGCAAATGACATTATTTCATTTTTTTGATTGCTGAGAAGTATTCCACTGTGTATATGTACCATAATATTTTTTATCCCTTCTTCTGTTGATGGGCACTTTGGTTGATTCCACATCCTTGCTATTGTGAAAAGTGCTGCATTGAATATGCAGATGCAAGTGTCTCTGTGGTATGATGACTTATCTCCCTTTGGGTATATTCCCAATACTGGTATAACTGGATCATGTGATAGATCAATTTTTTGTTATTTGAGATATGTCTATCTAGATTTCCAAAGTGGTTGAACCAATTTATAACCCCCAGCAGTGTAAGAGGGTTCACTTTTTTCTGAAACCTCACCAACATTTGTTATTATTTGTTTTACTGATCTTGGTCATTCTTACCGGAGTAAGGTGGAATCTCAGGGTTGTTTTGATTTGTATTTCCCTAATGGCTAGGGATATTGAGCATTTTTTCATGTGTTTCATGGCCTTACAAGCTACTTCACTTGAGAACTTTCTGGTCAGTTTCTTTCCCTGCTTATGTATTGGGTTATTTGGTTTCTTGGGAATTGCTTTCTAGAGTTCCTTATAAATTCTGGAAATTAGTCCTCTGTCCAATGTATAGGATGTGAAGATTTTTTTCCCATTCAGTGGGGATTTCCTTGACTCTGTTGATTCTTTCCTTGCTGTACAGAAGCTTTTTAATTTCATATAATCCCATTTCTCTATTCTTGTTACAATTTCTTGAGCAATTGGAGTTTTATTAAGGAAATGCTTTCCTATGCCTGTATGTTCTAGTGTATTGCCTATCTTTTCTTCTAGTAAGTTTAAGGTTTCTGGTTTTATGTTGAGGTCTTTTAACCATTTCAAGTTAACTCTCATGCATATTGAGAGGTGCAGGTCTGTTTTCATTTTTCTGCAAGCATATATCCAAATTTCCCAGCACCATTTATTGAAAAGGTTATCATTTCTCCAATTTACCTGCTTTGCTCCTTCATCATAAATGAGGTGGCTATAGATGCATTGGTGTATCTCTAGGTCCTCTATTCTGTTCGATTGGTTTTCAGGCCTATTTTTGTGCCAGTACCAAGCTGTTTGTGCCACTGTAGCCCTGTAGTATAGTTTAAAGTCAGAGATTGTGATCACACTTCCACTAGTTTTGGAGCTTAAGAGTATTTTGACTATATATAGTTTTTTGTGTTTCCATATGAATTTTTGGATCATTTTTTCTATTTCTTTAAAGTCTGTCATTAGACTTTTAATGGGGATTGCCTTAAATCTATAGATTGTTTTTGGTCGGATAGCCATTTTTATAATATTGATTCTCCCAATTCAGGAGCAGGAGAGGTCCTTCCACCTTTTGGTATCCTCTGTGACTTCTTTCTTTAATGTTTTGAAGTTTTCCTTGTAGAGATCTGCAGGATCTTTGGTTAGAGTGATTCCAAGGTATTTAATTTTCTGGTGGGCTATCCTTAAAGGAATTGTAGCTGTGATTTCCTTCTCTTCCTCCTCACAGTTGGTGTAAAGGAAGGCTACTGATTTTTGCATGTTAATTTTGTGTCCTGCCACTTTGCTGATGGACTTAATTAGGTCTAAAAGTTTTCTAGAGGCATTTGTGGGGTCCTTTATATAAAGTATCATGTCATTCACACATAAGGATATTTTGACCTCTTCTTTGTCTATCCATATCCCTTTGATTTCTTTCTCTAGTCTGATTGCCCTAGCTAGGAATTCATTCACAATGTTAATTAAGATAGGAAAGAATAGACATCCTTGTCTTGTTCCAGATCTTACAGGAAATGGTTTCTATTTTTTTTTTCATTTAATATGATGTTGGTTGTAGGTTTGTTATAAATGGCCTTTATGATGTTAAGGTATTTTCCTATTATTCCTATCTTCTGCAGGACTTTTACCATGAAAAGGTGTTTCACTTTGTCAAAAGCCTTCTCAGCATCAATTGGTATGATCATGTGATTTTTATTTGTAAGACTCTTGATATATTGAATTACAATAATTGGTTTTCATCTGTTAAACCAGCCTTGCATCTGTGGATTAAATCTCACTTGCTGACCTCATCCTTTGCTTCTACTTTTATCCAAGAAAATGTCATCGTTCTTTTGGATTTTTAAAGTAGATATCTATTCTCTGTAGTTCTTCCTGGTATTATTTCTCTCCTCTCAAAAAGTCCCAATTTCAACCTGTATCTTAAACACAAAAATCTAGTGATTTGCTCATTAAATTAAATTAATTTATGCCATCCAACTCACTAAAGCCTCTAATGTCTCCAATTTACTCAGAATTTAAATTTCTTACCATATCCTAGAAGTGACTATTCAAGCATATCCCTTATATGTTTTGTCACTTTGCTGAACTATAACATAGGTAGCCACTATATTTCAGAATGATACTGAAGAATCAAGGATTATTGAGTTATTTAAGATTTTTAACTTATTTAAATTTATTTTATTTTACTTTATTTATTGTACTTAGGATTTGAACTCAGGGTTTCACCCAAGCCCATTTAAAAAATTATTTTGAGTCATAGTTTTGCTAAGTTATTAAGGAGGCCAATTGTCTCAAACTCATGGTCCTCCTGCCTCCACTTCTTGAGTTGCTGGGATTACTAGTGTATGCCACTGTACATGGTGTTATTTAGGGAGATTAATTAAGTGTGTTAAAAGTGTTAAACAGAGCCAGGCATGGTGGCACATGCCTACAATCCCAGTGTCTGGGGAGGCAGAGGCAGGAGCATCACAAGTTTGAGACCAGAGGCAGTCTGTGTAGCTTAGTGAGACCCTGTCTCAAAAAGTAAAAAAAAAAAAAAGGGGGGGCTGAGGGTGCAGCTTAGTGGTCCAGCACTTGCAGAGCATGCAAGCATGAGGCCCTGGGTTCAACCCCCAGAACCAAAAAAAGTAAAAAAGTGTTAAACAGAAGATATTTCCAATGCCTTTGCTATCAGTAACACAGCATGAGACTATATAAAAGCATTTCTTATAGATAGCCAATGATTTTCACATTTAGGTAATCAAAATGTTCTTCTATCTCACAGGTTTAAATAATAATAATATAGGGTACTATGTTAAGATGGCCATATCTTCTTTCATTTTGGTAGTATTTCCTTTATCCAGGCCTTGTCATGGGAAAACAAAGTATGTAATTTTGGAATACATAGTATATGTGTTCCCATAAAACAGAGGTAACCTCTTGTATGGCATAAATGATAACTTTAAAAATTCTATAAATCTAAACATTAATATTTTTAAAGATTTCTTCTAGAAGACAAGTGGTATGGATGATTAAAAATGGGTCTCCATTCTCATTTCAGGTTTCATTATTCAGCAATGATTAGCTCATATGGTATTTTTTAATAAGCATTGTCTTTCAAGGAGTGACCCCCATAGGGACCAAAGGAAAGAATTCAATCCAGCGTCATGTGTTTCACCACTCATGTGCCATATCAATGGTGCTAGACTCAGCTAGTAACTTTTGTCTCTCTTAAACAATTTCTTTACATGATTTTAGTTGACAGAACATTGGACATGTTTGATGGTGTCATCCAAAAATACAGTGAATGCTGTTGCTGAGGGTCATCCAACAGAATTGCAGGAATCTTCAATGGGAAGCACCATGTCAAATCTTATTAATGGTATGTAACAAGTTTCATCTTGTTCAGTGCAGTTAGTCTGGTGTGAGCTATAGGTGAGAGAATAGTCTCAGAAATGGGCAAACTCTTTCATCCTTCATTATGACAATGCTTCATGCCACACATGCTTCTGGTATTGCAATGTCTGTCATATAAAAACATTACAGTGTGTCCTCATCCACCTTATTCCCTGGATCTGGCACCATGCAAATTCTGGTTCTTCCCCAAAGTCAAAATGACCATGAAAATTAAGTGTTTTGATTGGATTCAAGACATTGAGGCAGCCATGACAGCTCAATTAAAGACACAAAGCCAAGTCTGGTGGCACATGCCTATAATCCCAGGGGCTCAGGAGGTAGAAGCCAGATAATAACAAGTTTGAGGCTAGAGGGAGTCAGTATAATTTAGTGAGAGTGTATCTCAAGATAAAAAATTAAAGATCAAAAAAGCTGGTGATGCAGCTCAGTGGTATAGTATTTTCAAAGTATGCATCAAGCTCTGGGTGAAGTCCTCCAGTACTATACACACACAAGGACACTTATGAAAAAGGACTTCTACAACTGCTACAGAAAGTGTCAAGAAAAATGGGATACATGTTTTTGAAGCTAGAGGGCATGTCTTGAGGAGAATTAATGCAATGAATCTTTTACTGTAATAATTTAAAAAAACTAAACATTCACTGTATTCTTTGATCACTCAAAAACTTGAGAGTGCTATGCAATGAAAGAATATTCTTCAGTAAGACAGGGGACAGAGAAAAGAGAATGTTGGTAGAAAAGACATTTAAAGTTAACCCATTAGAGTAATTGTTCTGTATGTATTTACATACATCAGACCAGATACACTAATTATGGGAGTTTTCGATACCCTAATTTTTTCAAGAAATGGGTCATCAAAGCAAATAATCAAAGAGAAAGGATAGACTTAAACAGCACCATAGATCAACTCAACCTAACAGATATCTACACAATATTCCATCCATTAGAAGCAGATTACACATTCTTCTTAGTGCCACATGGAACTTTTTCTAAGATAGACCACATTTTAATTCACAAAAATGGCCTCAACAATACAAAATAAATTGAAATCATCCCCTATACTTTCTGTGATTACAATGGAATTAAATTACAACTCAGAGGCAAGAAAAATTTCAGAAATATTATAAGTACATGAAGACTAAATAGCACACTTCTGAATGATCAATGGGTAATTAAAGAGATCAGAAAGAAAATTAAAAGATTTCTGCAATCAAACAAAGATGAAAACACATCCTATAAAAATTTATGTGATACAGCAAAAGCAGTACTAAGAGGTAAGTTCATAGGCATGAGTGCCTTTATCAACAAGTTAGCAAAAGCTCAATTAAATAACCAAATGACACACCTTATGATACTAGAAGGCCAACAACAAGACAACCCTAAAAGAAATATAAAGAAATTGTCAAGATCAAGGTAGAATTTAACCAGTTGGAAACTAAAAGGATAAAACACTCAATAAAATCAAGAGCTGGTCCTTCTAAAATGTCAACAAAATTGGCATGCCCTTAGCCAGACTCACCAAAAGAAAGAGAGAAAAGGCTCAAATTTAAAAAAAATCAGAGAGCACAAAGAGGACGTAATGACACATACCAACAAAATCCAGAAGATCATCAGAGACTACTTGAGAAACTGTTCTCTCTCAAAAAACAAAATGAAAATACAGAAGAAATTGTCAATAAAATACAAACTATCTTTTAATTAATTATGTCAGCTACTTAATACTTTTTTAAAAATTTGCATTATATGTAATTGGACTTTCTTATGTAAAGCAATGTTTGGACAAGCCTCACAAACCACATGAACTTAAGTACTTATATGTAAGTGTTTCACAATTACTTAAGCAATAAAATATGTACATATTATGCCATTAATCTACTAGTAAAGTCATATGCTTTACAAAACAGCAATATATTACCTACATTTCTGTTTACAGTTTGATAAACATTTGAGAGTAGTTAATCGTGTATCACTAATAAAATGTAGTCATCATTCAGAAGTGAACATGACAGATTTTACCCTATCTTTCCATGATGTCAATTCTCTCTTCTGCTGTCTTTCCCCTGTAGTTTGAGTCTAATATCTATAGCATACTGAATATCTGAGCCTAGTAAATATTCTAAACAAAATATGAAGAACTTGTTTCACAAAAGGGTTGCTTAAAAATTCATTTGAATTTTATAAGTAAAATCATAGTGTAGTGTTATACAAATGAAAGTGTATTTTAAAGTCCCTTACCAAAGTATAAATAAAACACAAAAACCAGTTATTTTGCCATCAATTACAGGCAAATAGATATTTCCCTTCCTGGAGGGAATTTCCTTATAAGTTATAAAAGAGAGCCCAAGGTCTTCTTTAGAGATTTTATACTTTGATCAATAGCGTTCATGCTATCTATCCCTTTAAAAACCAATAATTTCAGAAATTGGACATATTTTCATTAAAAAACTTTTTTCAAAATTTATTATTAATAGCAAGTCAAAAACATATACCAAGAAACATTTTATAGGAAGAAAAACTAAGAAAAACTGTAAATACTGCTGAAGGAACAGGTGTGATGTAAGAAGAGCCTGTGTACAATGTTAAGTGCTTGGCTGATTTCTTTGTTTCTTTTTTTGTTTTATTTAAAAAAATGAAGAATCATTGAGAAAACAATGGAATGAAAAAATTAGTTTGAATTTATCTTTTTATTTTGATAAGACCATTTCCATTTGAGTATAAAGAATGGTGGTTGTTGCTCTTATTAGATGCCATAATGGTGTATAATTAAAAGAGAGGGAAGGAGAACAATGAAGATATTTTTTCCACAAATGCAGATGAAAGATAACTATGAAGGCGTTTACAGATTGTAAATAAATTGACAGGTTAGGGAGCTAGAATGAGTTTTGCCATGTAGGAACATGCTAATTAATTTGATTTTAAAGATGAAGGGTCAGATCCATACATCAAGGCTTAATGAATATAAATCATATTTAGGGGATATTGAATGAACTAGGGAAGATGCCAAGATGAGCAAAAAGAAAGAAAAGAATAGAACCTTCTAGTGAGAATATAGTTGTAGTCCTGTTTTAAAATTTGAGCACATCTCTAACAATATCTCTAGCAATGTGAAAGGCCTGAAAACCACTTCTGAAGAGTGATTAATGAAGTTAAATGCATTTCTTGGTAGTTAGAAGATTATAAGTTCTCTTAAGTAGTTCAATATCTGTTAGATTGAGGTGAGATAATTTATTTTTTGAGTTGGGCAAATGAATATACATTACAGATAAAGATTTTTGAAGTCAACATAAGTATCACAGCTTTATCTCAAAAATTGTTGGAACTTCCAATTTTAGAACTATACAGAGGTGCAATTTTAAGAAAGTAATACCCACAGTATGTGAGAAGTTGGATTATGGTACCACTTTTCAACTATATAATTTTAGTATTATTTATCTTGGGTTACCATGGATACATTTGGGGAAGAAATTGAGCCAAATCAAGCATTCAAAAAAATCAAGCTGGGGTAAATCACAGGTAAACTTTGTTTCCTCTAGTAATAGTCACATAGCCCTGCATTTCTTTATATGAATTGACAGAAAAGACATAAAGCAAGAAAAAAAAAAAAGCTTTTAGGTGTGGAGCAGCGTTGCTGAAGCGAAAAACTATGGGACATTCCTTTGCTCAATTCTCTATTAACAAAATTGTTTTTTAATATGAATCCCAATAACAATCACTATTGTCTCATGAGTCTTACTATTGCATTTTGTTAGGACAGTCCTTGAGTTCTTGATTCAAAATTATGACTAAATAGAATTTGACTTTAGTAATTCAAGTTTATCATGAATAGGGGAGTTTGAGATTATATTAAATCATAATTCTTCCAGTTCCTCTCCAAGTAACCTACTTAGAGTCTGATTTTTCTGAAGTTTGGATTAATCTGATTTTGTCTGCTCCTCGATAAATAATGTGTCAAGTAATTATTGATAAGGCTTATTGTGAGGTACATACTGATTGGTCTTGCGAAATTCTTAGCCTAAGCAGCAGGCTGGAGAGAATATAACACTAGGGCTCAGTATGAGGAAGAAGAGAAAAGAAAACTTGCCTTTTCAGCTTTACTTTGATTCCCTGGTTCCAAAGATTGTAATCACTATCAGTAAATATAGGAAATTTTGCTATCTTTCAGGAAATTATGTTATCAATAGAAACTCAGTAAATACATAAATGAAGTGACTTTCTGGCATATGGTTCATAAACTGCTCTTCAGCCAGCTGGACCCTAGGATACATTGTCTTTCTCTTCCAAGCTCTGTTCAGTCTTTATCACAACAGCTGTTGGCTGATGGTGTAGTGGGAAAAGAGTTCAGTTTAAATGAACTAATATGAAATAGGAGGGATTAGAAACAATGCTGAACTCCATTTGTCTTGTAATTTCTTTAATTTCTCCTATTCATTTTTAAACTTTGAACTATAAGGAATCTTCAATAGTGATTATACTGATTCTTATACTTGCAGCCTAAAACAAGGCAAGTGTCATTATTTCTTTCAATGTTGATAGGTGTTTCTTGAATTAAGATCATGTTAAGTCCAAATAAACCCATCTGCTTAGGTTTTGATATTTGATACTGTTTGCCACTCAAAGGTTCATATGTTGGCAGTCAGGTGATCAGTGTGATGCGGTTGGGAAGGTATGCGCTACATTAAGAGATGAGGCTCAGTGGGAAATAGGTAGGTCCTGCCTTTGGAGGAATTGATGTAGTTTTCATGGATCCCTGAGTAAATTCTTATGAGAGGGAGTTATAAAAGAGCAAATCAGACCTCTGAATCACTCTCTGGTTTCTTGTCCCACCTTGTGATTTCCATCCCTCCCATGGGTTTCTACCATAATGCCATCTGCCATTAGGCCCTCACCAAATATGGAATCATTGGAGTCACCAGATCTTGACATTTCAGCCTCCAAAATTATGAGGTAAATAAACTTCCTTTCTCCAGTAAAGTGATGGAAAACAGACTAATCCACCCTGTAAATTGAAAATATTGTAACTGAAAAATATATTTAACACAACTAATCTACCAAACATCATAGCATAATACAGTGTAGGGTGACTATTGTTTAACCCTATGGTCATGTGGTCATGTGACTGACTGAGATACAAATGGTTTCTACTGAATACATGTTACTTATGCACCATCAAAAAAGTTACAAAATTATAAACTGAACCATTGTAAATAAGACTTATAAAGCACATGGATTACCTCCATGATTTAAGTATGTGTCTTTGAAAGTCAAGAACAGCTTCTGGCTCCCATTTTACCTAAGATCTCTCTCAGGTAAGTACACACTGAAGTCACTCAATGAACAAACATTTGATAAAATAGAGGAAGATCTCATATCATCATTTTAACAAGCATTCATTCTTCTATATGTCTGGAAATCTTTGGTAGACAAAAATTGGTATACAACTTCTTGGATTTCATTTTAATAACCAAATAAACTAAGTTATATTTATATTTGCTTAAATTAAAGCTTCGAAAATTACACATCTTCCATGAAATTCTTTCTAAAGATTTGTTTCTCCCATGACTCACAGCCTGGATAAGGTAAAAATGGACAGATTATAATTTAAAACTAAGAATTCATTAGTCCAAAATATATAAAACCAAGCCTAGAAAATATGTATTCAAATAACAATACCTACTCAAAATTCTTTGATATGAACTTGTAAATATGAACTCAAGCCACATAAATATGGATCACAGAAATGTCACCCATAACTATTTATCAAGTCTTAATATTAATTGAATTAAGGAAAAGGAATCAGAATTGCCAACAATTTACATATTATTTCATTTAATCCCTGCAACCAACATTTAAGGTAGATATCACTATTATCCATTATATTAGTTAACTCATGCTGTATATAAGCTATTCCAAAATTTAGTAGTCTGAAAGAACATATATTATCTTGTATAGTTTTCATGCATCAGAAATCTTGGCAAGGCCAAGCTGGGCTCTTTGCTTTGGGGTTTCTTATGGACTGCAAACAAGATAAGATGTTGGTCTGGGTCTTCCAGACTCACTTCTGTGGGTGCATAACAGGTTCAGTTCTTCATGGACTGTTAGACCAAGGGTCTCTGATTCCCACTTGGTTGTTATTGTTTTGTGCCATCAAGTGAAATCTAACTGATAGTGACCCTCATAGGGTTTACAAGGGCTGAATATTTTAGGATTTTTGTTTTGTTTTGTTTTGTTTTGGGAGTGGACTATCATATCCTTCTCCCATTTTTGTTGTGCTGGGAATTGAACCTGGGTCCTGAGAAAGTGCAGAAAGAGTACTTTACAAACTGAGCTAAACCCCAGCCCCTAATTCTCACTAACTTTTGGAAAGAGACTGCCTTCAGTTTTTATGAGATGAAAGTCGTCCTTGTGGTAGTTTAATTCCCCCAAAAAAGCAAATAATAGGGTAAGGGAGAATGAATCCACAAGAAAAATGAAGTCAGTCTTTTATGACATAATCCCTGATGGCACATCTCACTATGTTCGTTAAGTGCTATTTGTGAAGAGCAGGAGGGAGTGTCTTGCCTCATAAAGGGGATGGGTAATCAAGGTACATATCACTGGGAACCATTTTAGAAGCTGCTTATCACACCCCATGTTCTGAAGATTAGGAAGCTAGAATACCTTTGGATAGTAACCTTGGTCCACATCATCTAAGTAGTAAATGAATATCTGATTTTAGTCTAAATATGTATCCTCAACTGTTAAAATGTATCTCTATACTTTAAGCAGTAGCCAAGAGTGAAGGCCATTTCAAATATTTCTCTCAAAAATGATTTGACATGGTTCAATTAAACTTCTTTGTCTAACTCTCTAAAGGAAAAAACAAATATGTGGCTTTAGATTAAAGAAAGGCACCATTATGGAGGTAATAATTTAATCAAAGCTGGGATTTAGCTTAGTTGGTAGAGCGCTGCATCGCAGTCTCTGAGGTCCCGAGTTCAATTCCCAGCCCCACAAAAATGGGAGAAGGACCTGGCAATCCACTCCCTAGGCAATCCCGAAACAGTCAGCCATTGAAAACACTATGAGGGTTGCTATGAGTCGGACACGACTTGATGGCACCTAACAGCAACAACAACAATTTAATCAAAGGAGAGTCCTTGATTTTATCTGCCCTGCTGAGTAGTTTCATGTGGAATTACACAGTAGTAAAATGTAAGTAGTAGAATATAGTCTTTGGCCAATTGCTTTGGCAGTGCATTACACATGCCAGAATCTTAGTGGTAGATGCCATTGTAAGGTGATTTGACTCTGGAAAGGGAAGTTGAGAGCATTTAGGTTTCATCATGATGTTTTCCCCCAGCAAATAGAATTATTTTTTCTTCTGAGAATTAAATACTACAGATAATCTCATAAAAGATAAAGATAACATTTTGGCTTGAAAGACTCCCAGATAACATAATTGCTTGGTAAGTATAATTAATATATGTGATGCATTTCATCAGTTTACCTTAGAAGCAAGGTAATTTGTTCAAAAGTATTTTTTATTAAGTGTTTTGGATTTACATATTTATGGGGTACAGAGTGATAATTCAGTTCATATATACATTGTGTGATTATCAAATAGGATTGTTGATGCTTTCATCGTCTTAAAAATTTTACAAAATTATTTTTGATTAATATGTAGAGATATATACATGTTTAAGAGTTTTAGTGTGTTCTTTAAAATTGCCTACATTATAGTGAGATTCATTAAGGGAATTTCACAGAATTGCAAACTTTATTTTGTACTTGTCCTCTCCCTTTTTACCTCCATATATTGCTCATGCTTCTCCTGATTTTCACACCTCCCTACCCTTCTAATTATTCCCCTTCCCTCTTATGATGAGTCCCTTGTTTTTTCTAATTTTTGATATAAGCAATTATATATGTATATATATATATATATAGATAGATAGTTATAGATAGATAGATAGATAGATAGATAGATAGATAGATAGACAGATAGATAGATCTAGCCCCCCACATATGAGTGTGAGCATGTGGTATTTCTCTTTTTGAGTCTGGGTTATTTCACTTAAAATGTTGATCTTAAGTTCCATCCATTTTGCTACACAGGACATAATTTAATTCTTCTTTTCTGCTGAATACTATTCTACTGTGTATATGTACCACATTTTCCATTTGGTCATCTGTTGATGGGCATCTGGGCTGATTCCATGTCCTTGTAATTGTGAATAGTGCTGCAATAAACATGGATGTGCAGGTGTCCCTGTGGTATGGTGACTTATATTCCTTTGGGTATATACCTAAGAGGGGTATAGTTGGAGCATATGGTGGTTCTATTTTTAGTTTTCTGAGGAACCCCCATAATGATTTGCATAATAGCTCTACTAGAGTCCTACCAACAGTGTGAAAGTGTTTTCTTTTTCCATGCATCCCTGTTAGCATTTGTTGTTGATTATTTTGTTAATGCCAGCCATTCTGACTGGGGTAAGATGGTAACACAGTATAATTTTGATTTGCATCTACCTGATGGTTAATGATATTGAATTTTTTTCATATGTTCTTTGGTTATTTGTATTTCTTCTTTTGAGAACTGTCTGTTCAGTTCCATTGCCCACTAACTTATTGGATTATTTGCTGCTTTGGTGTTTAATTTATTGAGTTCTTTATATATACTGATGTGAATCCTCTGCCAGATGTAGAGCATACAAAGATTTTCTCCCTTTTTTGGGGCTCTCCATTTCTTGTTTCCTTTTCTATGCAAAAACTTTTTTATTTTATGAAATCCCATTTGTCAATTATTATTTCTTGGGCTATTAGATTCTTGTAAAGAAAGTACTTGCCTATGCCTTTTTATTGGAGTGCTTCCTACATTTGTTTCTAGTAGTTTCAAAGTTTCTGGTTTTAAATTGAGATTACATGGAGACTTTGGGATCTTTTAAGTATAGCATCAGGTTATCGGCAAAAGGAGATGATTTGAACTTTTTGTTCCATATTAGTATCACTTTTTTTTCTTTCTCTTGCCTTATTGCTCTGGCTAGAATTTCAATCATTATATTGAATAAAAGTGGGCAGAGGGGACTTATCTTATTCCTTATTCCTTACCTTATTCCTGATTTTAGAGAGAATGCTTTCAGTTTTTAGTATCATGTTGGCTTGAGTTTAACAGATATAGCCTTCATGATGGTAAGGTATGTTCCTACTATCCCCAGTTTCTTCAGGACTTTTATTATGAAAGGACGTTTAATTTTGTCAAAAGCTTTTTCTTTTTATTTTTTTTATTAGAAATTTTTAATGTACATCATAATGTGATTCATTTTGACATGCTTTTCGTTGTGACAATTTTCATATATGCAATTTGATAAGCATTATTCATATAGGTTACCCCTTACCCTCCTCTATGTTTTCCCCCTCCCCCTTCCTATCTAAGTTTCCCATCCAAGTCTTCTCTATCTTTTACTATATAGTATTTTTCTATATGTCCTTGGGTTCCATTTCTGTTTAAGATAGAAACTTTTCCTGTAGTGGTCTTTGTTTCTATCTTGTTAGAACAAATACATGCGATTTTTAGTCCATTTATATTGACCTCATTCTTATCTTCCCT
>VMDO01022175.1:0-26238 GCA_007922755.1 Pedetes capensis
GTGATCCACATAGTCAAATGCCTTTGCATAGTGAATATAACATAGACATCTTTCGGGTATTCTCTGCTTTGGGCTAATGTCCATCTGACACCAGCAATGACGTCCCTGGTTCCATGTCCTCTTCTGAATCTGGCTTGACTTTCTGGCAGTTCCCTGTCTATATACTGCTGCAGTCACTTTTGAATGATCTTTAATAAAACTTTGCTTGCTTATGATATTAATGATATCTTTCAATAGTTTCCACATTGATATCTCTCCACAATGGTATCTGTTCAATAGGTTCCACACTCAGTTGGATCCCCTTTCTTGGGAATAGGCACAAATATGAATGTCTTCCAATCGGTTGGCCAGGTAGCTATTTTCCAAATCTCTTGCCAAAAACAAGTGAGCACCTCCAGTGCTGTATCTGTTTGTTGAAACATCTCTATGTTGGTGATGTTCAATTCCTGGAGGCTTGTTCCTCACCATTTCCTTCAAAGCGAGGCCCAGGGGCCAAAGGGCAGGAGGGAGAAGCTACGCAGGGCAAGGAGGAGGGGACTAAGGGAGAGGAGAGAGCCACAGATGGGCCGCCTCTTGAGAAGGCTGCAGGGAATGCAGTCAGGGCCCCATCTGGTATCTCGGGGGTCAGATCTGTGGGGAGGCAGGAAGGAATAGAGGGGGAGCCCGTGTTCTTCTCCCGGACTTTTCCCCCTCAGGGAGCTGGGGCCAGGCCAGACCCCTATGAGGGAGGAGACCCAGCTGGGTCTGAGGGGGAGAAATGTCGCTAACAGCTCAAGGGCCACAGCTAGAAGAAGCCCAGTGGACATCTGAAAGCCACCTCGCGGCTTGTTGTCCCCTCAGCGCCCCTCGTCAGCCCCCTTCTGTGACCTCACCAGCACACCCAGGGCCAGCTGGGAGTGAGAAGAGGGGGTGCCCACCCCCTGCTGAGCTCTACATCCCCCACCTGCACCCACTGAGGGAGGAGGACCCCAGCTGAGAGGGGGGTGTACAGGGGTGAGCAGGGCTGGCTGGGGCCAAGGGCCTCCCCAGCCAGAGGGCCTCGAATGAAGGGGACCTGGTGAACAAGCTGGGCACGAAAGGTTACCGAGGAGAGGGTGCATCAGGGAGGCCCCTGCGGTGCTCAGCTGCCCTTGGCCAGAGTGGCCGTCACACCAGTTACTCTCCACGGACACAGGAGAAATGAGCTGAGATGACGTGATTCATAATCAAGCCCACAAGGTCTGAGCACGGGGAGGTTTCCCGTCTGTCACTCCCAGTCCCTTGTCCTAGGAGATGAGGCTGATCGTCAGGATGGCCAAGACCTCATGGACGGTCACACACCCTATGCCCCGTAACCTGTGTGGTCAGGCAGCCCTGGGCGTCCGTGAGCCAGCAGAAGGCAGGGCTGGTCTTCAGCGGGACATGTGGTGATGAGGGAGGGTTTCAGACAAAGCAGCTGGATCTCATCAGAGTCTTGTCACTTGGGCCTTGGGCCTGGTTCAAAGCAGCACAGCCCATGATCCTTAAATATATATATCCACACCCATGCATCCATGCGTACATCTGCACAAGACACACACGCGCTCGGACACCTGCTCGTACACAGACCACGTGGAGGCACGTGCACATACACACACATACATACACAGACACATGCACACACGCATTGCACATACACACACGTACCTCCACAGGCACATGCACACACGCATACATATAGACACATACACATACACACAGTCATTCGTGGTAGTAAGTTGTTGTTGTTAGGTGCTGTCCAGTTGGTGTACAACTCATAGCCACTCTACACACAACAGGCATAACAGTATCATTAATGCTTCTCTGCTATTCATGGGGTTTTCAATGGCTGATTGGGTTTTGGGAGTGGGTTGCTGGGTCCTTCTCCCAAACCTACAGCACCTGGTGTTCCCAGATGGTCTCCCATCCAAGTACTAGCCAGGCCCGACCCTGCTTAGCTTCCGAGATCTGACAGGATTGGATGCCACAGTGGTATGGCTGCAGGTGGTAGTAGGTTTGTTGTTGTTGTTGTTAGGTCCTGTCGAGTCAGTATCTGACTCATAGCAACCCTCATAGGGTTTTCAATGGCTATTTCGGGATTGCCTTGGGAGTGGATTGCCAGGTCCTTCTCCCATTTTTGCGGTACTAGGTACTGCGGTACTCTGGACCTCAGAGACTGCAGTGCAGTGCTCTACCAACTGAGCTAAATCCCAGCCCGGTATTAGGTTAGAAAGACTAAAATGCTTTTCCTGTTTGTGTATCTATATTTAGCCCTGCCCTTGATGCAGTGTTTCATAAGTCAACGCAGTGGAGGTAAGATTCATTTGAGCTCACTCCTGTAGAGGTTTGAGGCGGGGGGTGATTGTCCCTGCTGCTTTGGGCCTGTGGCACCATAATACCTCATGGAGGGAGCAGGCAGAAGGGGTCTGTTCACCTCATGCCACCTGGGAATCAAAGGGATAGACAGAGGAAGGGGCTGGGGTCCCAACATCCACTTCCTGTGTACACCCGCAATGACCTGACTTCCTCCAAAGAGGCCCCACGTCCTAAGGGATCCACTACCTCCTAGTAGTGCCACAGGCTGGGGAACCAGGTCTTTACAATGTGAGTCTTTGGGAGACAATTAAGATCCAAACCATAACAGTGCCATATTGGTATTACCAATACGTTATAAACAAGCACTGCTATATATAAAAGTGGTTGTTAACATTGCTTTTTGGCTAGTTATAATTCTACCAATGAACTGACAATGGAGAACATTGTATCAGTTACAATGTCAAGTTAGTTCTGGGATTTTGGTATGAATATTTAGAACTAACAGATGCAAAGGAAAAAAAGAATGATTCAACAACTTTAATGTCAAAAAAGTAACCAAACGAAAAGCAGAACTAAAGTTTGATGGGGTCACTCATGCTCCACAGTGAGGAATAGTTGTCTATTAGGTGCCATCGAGTGGGGTCTGACTCATAGTGGCCCTCTGTACAGGAGAATAAAACACTCCCAGATACTGTGCCAGGCACACTATCTTACTTATGTTTAAGCCCATTGTTGCAGAAACTGTGTCAATTCATCCACTTGAGGGTTTTTCCTTTGTTTTGTTGACCTGCCATTCACCCAAACATGATGTCCTTCTTCAGGGATTGGTCCCTCCTGACTACATGTCCGAAATATGTAAGGCACAGTCTAGCCATCCTTGCTCACAAGGAGCACTCTGGTTGCACTTTCTCTAGGATGGATCTGTTGGTTCTTTTAGCTGTCCATGGTGTATTCAATATTCTTCTTTAGGACCATAATTCAAAAGCATCAATTCTTCTCCTGTCGTCCCTATTCAACATCCAGCCTTCACAAGCATATGATGAGACTGAAAATACCACGGCATGAGTCAGGCACACTTTCGTCTTCAGTGTGACGTCTTTACTTTTCAACACTTCAAAGAGGTCTTTTGCAATAGTTTTCCCCAACGCAATGCATCATTTGATTTCTTGAGTGCTGCTTCCACAGATGCCGATTGCAGAAACAAGTGAAACAAAATCTTGGACAACCTCAACCTTTTCTCCATTCATCATGAATTTGCTTACTGATCCACTTGTAAGGATTTTTGTCTTCTTGTTGTTGGGTGCAATCCATACTGAAGGCTATGCTCTTTGATCTTCATCAGTAAATGTTTCAAATCTTCTTCACTTTCAGCAAGGAAAAAGTTGTGTCATCTATATAACACAGATTGTTAATAAGTCTTTCTCCAATCCCAGATGCCATGTTTTTCTTCAGGAAGTCCAGCTTCTTAGGTTACTTGCTCAGGATAGAGATTGAAGAGGTGCAGTGAAAGGATCCATCCCTGACACACACCTTTTTTGACTTTAAAACATGCAAAGTTTCCTTGTTCTATTCTAATGATTGCCATCTGGTCCATGTACAGATTCCTCATGAGTACAATTAAGTGCTCTGGTATTCCCATTCTTCACAATGTTATCCATAATTTGTTGTGATCCACACAGTCAAAGTCTTTTGCATAGTCAATAAAACATAGATAGACATCTTTCTGGTATTCTCTACTTTTGGCTAATACCCATATGACAGCAGCAATGATGTCCCCAGTTCCACACCCTCTTGTGAATCCAGCTTGATTTCCTGGCAGTTCCCTGTCTATATATTGCTACAGTCACTTTTGAATGATGTTTAGCACAATTTTGTGTGATATTAAAGATATTATTCAATAATTTCCACATTTGGTTGGATCCCCTTTCTTGGGACTAGGCGCAAATATAGATCTCTTCCAGTCAGTTGGCTAGGTAGCTGTTTTCTAAATCTCTTGGCATAAATAAGTGAGCACCTCCAGGCCTGCAATGGTTTGTTGAAATTTCTCCATTAGTATTCTACCAATTCCTGGAGCCTTGTGTTTCACTAATTCCTTCAAAGCAGCTTCCACTTCATCCTTTGGCACCATTGATTCCTGCTCATATGCAACCTCTTGAAATGTTTGGTCATCCACCAATTCTTTTTGGTATAATCACCCTGTGTATTCCTTCCAGCTTTTGATGTTTCTTGTGTTGTTTAATATTTTCCCTGTAGAATTCTTCATTATTGACACTCGAGGCCAGAATATTTTCTCTAATTCTTTACACTTGAGAAAAAGAGTATGTTATTCCCTTTTGGTTTTCTATCTCCAGCTCTTTGCACATGTCATTATGATATTTGATTTTGTCTTCTCAAGTTGCCCTTTGAAATTTTCTGTTTAGTTCTTTAACTTTGTCACATCTTCCTTTCACTTTAGCTACTCTACATTCAAGGGGAAGTTTCAGAGTCTCTTTTTGCATGTAATTTGGTCTTTGGCAGGTGAAACAGTAGCATCATGCTTCATAGATACATGAATGGAATTGATACATCCATTGGGAGGATTGAATCTACATGGTCTTAAGGCCAACACTTAACTCCACAGACAGTTCTCCTGCCAAATACTGTCAGGCAGTGCATTGTCCCTTTCTCCAATCTGGACGATTAAATTTCCTTATTACATCTTTGACTTGTTCAAAGAGCAAATATCCTAATCCCTGGAATCTGATACACTGTCCATATTTGAAATGTACTTTTCTGCTAATCATTTCCAATTTGGAATGTTAACAGGTAGTATTATATTTTTCTATGTCAATTCTAGAATTAATTTCATTTTCTAGAAATTACAAACAAATCTATAGCAAACATATGACCCTCCCCTACCAAACTGAAGTAGTGAATTAAGATATTACATAGCTGTAGTCTGCAGTTTATTTTCTAGCATTAGGTTATGCAAATTGTCTGCTGATACTATCTATTCTGATCCATAGCATACTGTGAAAATTTAGTATTATCTCAAAGGTTTCCTAATTTCCAATGGCCTGGACTTTGCCTCTCTCTTGTTATTGTTATTGTTGTTAGATGCCGTCGAGTCGAGTCCAACTCATAGTGACTCTCATAGGACTTTCAATGGCAGATTGTTTCGGGATTGCCTTGGGAATGGGTTGCCATGTCCTTCTCCCATTTTGCAGTGCTGGGAATCAAACTCGGGACCTCAGAGATTGCAGAGCTGCGCTCTACCAACTGAGCTAAATCCCAGCCCCCTTTCTAGCATAAGATTATGGAAATTGTCTGCCTATACTATCTATTCTGATCCATAGCATACTGTGAAAATTTAGTATTGTCTCAAAGTTTTCATAATTTCCAATGACCTGGACTTTGCCTTGCTCTTGACATTTCACACACATTTGCAAGAGGTTCTAGTGATCTGACAAGAGAGGTCACTAAAGAGTCAAATAACCGAGCCTCATGTAACTTTACTCAAATAAAAGATGTGTGACTCTGAGTTTTCCTGTCCAGACTCCTTCACAGACCATGCGTCCTGGTTCAGTCTTCCTCTCTCCCATATCTAGACACCCCATGGACCTCTTACACGACAAGATGGCCCTTTCAGAGCCCTGTGGGTGTCTACCACCCCCTGTCGGGAAGTTCCGAGCACCTGAAGAGGGAAGCCCAACATGGAGCTTGGCTTTAGTGGCCCCCTGGGCAGAGCCTGACTGCTGACAGTGTGGGCTTGGGGCATGAGTGAGAAACACTTTCTTGTGAAGTTGCCAAAGTTTCAAGGTTGCTCATTCTGGCTACACCTGGAGTGGTTGTATTGTAGGTGTGTCCAGGACAGTGATGGTTTGCTGTTGTGGCCCTAATGTAAATAGAAGCAGTGGCCCTTGCATACTTGAAAGAGGCTCAGTTTGTATGATCGCCCCAAGTATAACTAGGTGTACCGTGTAAAAACGACTTTCCAACCACCAGATACCTGACAGACGTGCTAGGGCAGTGCTAGAGCAGGCTCGTGAGCATCAGGGGCCAGCTTCATGGGAGGGATTTTCTTGTGCAGGATGAGGGGTGGGTGGGGATGGCTCCAGGGTGATTCTAGTGATGAGGAATGACTGTAAACACAGATGAAGCTTAGCTCACTAGCCAACTGCTCACTTTCTGCTGTGTGGCCTGGTTCCTAACAGGCCATGACCCATACTGGTCCACAGCCTGGGGAATTGTGAACTCCTGTGGTAGAAGAAACAAGAACACGAGCAAAAAGTATTCCATCAACCCAAACAAAGAGAAGAACAAAGGTGACACGTAGACAGAAAATATCAAAGACTAAGGAGATAAGAGTCAATCTAAGTAAATCATTCAGTGTAATCACTGCAAAGAGAACACATGCTTTAATTAAAATCCAAGATCATCAAACTGCATTAAGGTAAACAAAAAACCATATGACTTTGTAAGAGATAACAAAAAACAAAAAATACAAAAAGGAGAAAACAAAAAGATCAAAGAAGATATATTTGAAAAATGAAAACATAAAAAGCTATCCAAAACAGGGGAACATAAGCCAAATATGCATATGAGTTTTACTACATATTAGTCAAAAGTTTCCATAAATCTGGTAAGTTGATAAAAGTGTTACCAAAAGTGATATAAGAGTTGCATAATGGAAAAAGCAAATGCTATATTACTCTGTACCCCACCAACATTCACCAATAAAGGGGAAAAAAATCTATTCAAGTTGTTTGCCTTAAAGGCATGTTCACATGCCGGAGTGGCTACCTATGGATAAAGAAGTCACTTCAGAAACATAATGTAACAAACTTAAACCTATATGCACTTAATAACACAGGTTTCAAACACATAAACCCTAAATCAATTTGATTACAAATATGCAGATCCAAAATCATGGTAGGCTTTAACACAGACTATACAAAAGTTGATATAAAGGTATATTTTTAAAATTAGACTATTTGAACAGTATAATTAAGACAGACCAAAGAGATATATGTAAACTATTGCCTACAAAAATAATAAAAGAAAAATATTTTGAAGCATATGAGTAACATCAAGCACACATGTGCCTCAGGGACCAACAACAAGGACTTTTGTTCATATACTAGTCCATTATACAAACCTTGGCAACTTTCAAAAGATTGTATTTCCTAAAGAACATTTTTCTGACCACCATGAATTTAGGTTCTAAATCAACAGTGAGTAAACAAATGTATATGGGAAACATAGGGAAAACTCCATCTGCTTGGAAATTAGAAATACTTCTAAAATAAGTCATGAGTCTTAGAAATTTCTAGAAAATATTATAAGTTGACTGATATAAATAAAAATCACTTATACAACACTAACCATGTACAGGCAGTGCCCTAAGATTTGTATAGATATTAAATTATTTAGTTTTCATGATAAGTATATGAGATAGGAACTGTCACCAACTTCATTTCCTGACACACTGGGTGGTTGGAGAATTTGTTTAAAAATCAGCAATACAGTGATAAGAATGTTTAGTAAAAAGATGTATAAATAAATGCATAGATACCTGGCGAAGAGTAAGTAGACTGTGTAGGTGAGAGCATGGAGTGGCCCCTGGTGATCAGGTTGTGTAACTATGCAGCACACAGTTGATGTCTTATATATATGATGTGCCTGGATTCACTATGCACAAATATAAATATACATATGACACTGTGTGTTTGTAGAGTGCAGGCATATATGTTGTTGTTGTTAGGGGCTGTCAAGTCATGTCTGATTCATAGCAACCCTTATAGGGATTTCAATGGCTCATTGCTTTCAGGATTGTTTTGGGAGTGGACTGCCACATCCTTCTCAGTTTTTGCAGTGCTGGAGATCCGAACCCTGGTCCTCAGAGAGTGTGGGGTAGAGCTCTACCAACTGAGCTAAACCCTAGCCCATATGTATGTATTGCTGTTAGGTGCTGCTGAGTCAGGTCCAACTCATAGCGACCTTATGCAGAGTTTTCAATAGCATTATAAACATAAATGGGCTGGGATTTAGCTCAGTGGGTAGAGCACTGCTCTGCAGTCTCTGAGGCCCCGAGTTCAATTCCCAGCACCGCAAAAATGGGAGAAGGGCCTGGCAATCCACTCCCAAGGCAATCCCGAAGCACTCAGCCATTGAAAACCCTGTGAGGGTCGCTATGAGTCGGATACCGACTTGACGGCACCTAACAACAACAACATAAACATAAATATGTGTGAATTACATGTTGTTGTTGTTGTTAGGCGCTGTCGAGTCGGTATCCGACTCATAGTGACCCTCATAGGGTTTTCAATGGCTGACTGTTTCGGGATTGCGTTGGGAGTGGATTGCCAGGCCCTTCTCCAATTTTTGTGGTGCTGGGAATTGAACTCGGGTCCTCAGAGACTGCAGCGCAGCGCTCTACCAACTGAGCTAAATCCCAGAACCGTGAATTACATAGTACCGGCATATACAGTATTTGCATGAATATATGTATAATACAATAATAATATATATTTATATATAATTATAATAATATAGTATATGTATTTAGAGATTTGAGAACCTGCAGAGGCTTTAAGTCAATCACTTTGCAGAAGAATCCAGAAACTGGCCTGAGCTCTGGGTTCCCCAGTGAGCCCTGTGAGGCCCGCGTGGGTCTGACGCAGCTGCTCAGGAGCGTGTGTGGCTCAGCAGCGCACAGTGGCGGCGCCAACATCCCTGCTCCCTGATCTCGGGCAGCAGGTCTCTTTAGTCTCTTCAGCTGCAGCCTTGCACTCCGTTTCTAATTGGAAGAAGTCCCCGTTGCTCTTGTTTTGTGGCAGGAGTTTCCTTCTCTCTGCTCCTTTTTCTTCTCTTATGAGCTCTCCTTCCAAGGCGGACGTCTGCCCTCACCCAGGACCTGGTGGCTTCCCGCAGAGGATGATGGGGGGGGGGCTGTGAGGACCTCAGGGATGCGCAGCTCTGGGCAGGGGCTCCGAGGTCTGAGCAGGAGCCCACCATTGAGGGGGCAGAGGGCCAGCGCTGAGGTTTCCAGGCGAGCAACGCTGCACGCTCAAGTGGAGGGACTCGGGGTCCCAGGCTCCTGTCGGCTTTGGGGGTGCTCTTTCCAGGACGTGGAGGTGGACTCCTGAAGGGCTCATAGGCAGAGCGGCAGGACCATCCTCCGTGCTCGCTGCTGCCTGGGCCGGCTGGGCAGCAGTCATCATCATTCCTAAGGGCCCTCAGTTCCCGGACGGCACTAAGGGGGCTGCCTCTGTCCAGCGCTCTGTTCAGGATGCTTTATGGTTGTCAGGGGAATCTTAATGAAACAGCCCTGTGGGGCCCAGGAAGCTAAGGGGCCACAAATGTCTGCATTGTCACTAACCAACAGTGGGGACACGCAGACAGGATGCACAAATGCCGTGAACAGTGGGCAGCAGAGAAGAGAAATGGGACTAAAGCGCCATGCAGCCTGGATCTGTGCGAGAGCACCAGGAGTCCCTCTGGGACCCAGCGCCCCAGGCTGCACACTGCTCCTTTGCGTTTTCACCCTTCACCACAAGGGCAGCTCAGCTCGTGAGGGGAGGCCACAAGCAGGGAAATAAACTAGGAAGAGAAGGCCCAGAGCCATTGGCGTTTCCAAGGGAAAGGATCGCAAGGGCCTCGGGTAGAACACTGGCTGCCAGAGCCCGTGAGTCCAGGGAGCCGGGTGGGGAAATACGAGTCCGTTACCCCTTCTCATCTGGATGGACAAGAAAGTAGTTATGAAGACTATTGCTATGCAGTCATTTTTCCCTCTCTCCCCTGCAGCTCTGCTCTGGAGACTTCCCAGCAGGGTGTCCTTTGGTGGTCATCATCCAGGAGGTAGCTCAGGGGCTCTGGATTCTGCAGGTGTCAGACATTCACCGACTGAGCTAAACCCCAGCCCACATGCGTGTACTGATTCACCTTGTTATTGTTGTTAGGTGCCATCAAGTCACTATCCGACTCATAGTGACCCTCATAGGGTTTTCAATGGCTGATTGTTTCGGGATTGCCTTGGGATTGGGTTGCCACGTCCTTCTCCCATTTTTGCGGTGCTGGGAATTGAACTCGGGACCTCAGAGACTGCAGTGCAGCGCTCTACCCACTGAGCTAAATCCCAGCCCGATTCACCTTGAGGAGGGAAAATACCAACCCACATCCTGCAACTTGCACAGGAAGAGTAGGAACCTCCCCTAATCAGACAGAAAGGTGTCTGGGGTCCAAAGGGCCTTTCCGAATCATGGAGGAAGGACACTGGGGGTCACCTGGTCCCGGACTCTCTGGAGGCACCTTGGGCTTATCTGGAAATTCCATCAGTCAGGGAATTAGTAAGGTCAACGTCAATCCCCTGTGGTTGTTAGGTGCCATCAAGTTGAGTCTAATTCATAGTGACCCTCACAGGGTTTTCAATGGTTGATTGTTTTGGGTATGGCTTCGGGAGTGGATTGCCACCTCCTTTTCCCTTTTTTGTGGGATTGGAGATCAAACCCAGAACCTCTGAGAGTACGGAGCAGCACTCTACCAACCGAGCTAAACCTCAGCCCCCAATCCCCTGTAGATAACAATCATTGTGAGTCACGTTTAAGACCACAGTACATATTCATCTTCCAGTCAGGCAGGGTCCTGGGGCACCAGACGGTAGCCAAGAACACAAGGGGGACCTCCCCGTCCTCCAGAGGAGTTGCATAGGACGTGGGGCCCTGGTGGCCAGGGACCTCACAGCTGCTCTTCCTGCCCAGCCCAGGCAGGCCTCAGTGCCTGAGAAGCAGATCCTTCAAGGCCCCAAGGCTGAGTGAAGCGCTCTGGGCCACAGCGTACGATAAAGCAAGCTGGGGGCCCTGGCACACATCTGTAATCCCAGCAACTCGGGACGAAGAGCCAGGAGGATCACAAGTTCGAGATCAGAGGCAGCCTGGTTAATTTAGGAGGACCCTGTCTCAAAAAATAACAAAGGGGTTTGGGGTGCAGCTTAGCAGTAGAGCACTTGCCTAGCATGTGCGAGGCCCTGGGTTCAACCCCCATGAAACAAAACCAAGTTTTAGTGTAAACTACACCTCTTAGATGGGCTGGGATTTAGCTCAGTTGGTAGAGCGCTGCGCTGCAGTCTCTGAGGTTCTGAGTTCAATTCCCAGCACCGCAAAAATGGGAGAAGGGCCTGGCAATCCACTCCCAAGGCAATCCCGAAACAGTCAGCCATTGAAAACCCTATGAAGGTCGCTATGAGTCGGATAGTGACTCGATGGCACCTAACAACAACAACAACAACAACAACAACAACAATACCTTTTAGGATTATTCCAAATGCAGTTGAAAAACCCTCTGGGCAGCCATTAGAACCTCACTGGGACCTGTGGGTTTTCAGAGTAGGCCCTCTGCCTGTCTCTGTGGGGCAGCTGCCACAGGGAAGGTGGGCAGAGGGTTCCCAGGACCCCTGTTCCCCGCTCTGCACAAGTCGGGCTGTGTGGATGGTGCGCCCAGTAGATTGCGTCCGCCTTATCTGTGCTTCGCAGAGGAAGAAATAGAGGCTCAGACGGCCCGTGTTCCCATGTCCACAGCCAAGGGCTGGGCAGCCTGATGCGAAAGCAGCTCCCTGTGACTCAGAAGTGGGTGCTCACGGCCGCCCTGCCTCCCAGCTCGGCCTTGTGGTCAGCGGCCTGGTGGACGCTCAGGGCTGTGGCCAGCGCTCCGCACGTCACAGCTCTTCCCTCCCACTCCCCTTCCCTCCAGGCTTCGGTTTCAAAATACCTTCTCCTCACTGTGGCAATTTCCTGACAACCGCATATTTTGCATTCACAAAATATGCTTACAAGTCTCTAAAATGGAAACAAAGATACAGAAGAGAGCATTTCAATTCCATTCAGTTTGGTAGGGATGGGGGCACGAGGGGACCGAGACATTGTAACAAGACATTTTGCAAAGCTGGTCAAGAGTCAGAAGACATAAGAATGTCTGTAAGAGAAAAAGAACAATGACTGGTGGCATGCTTATCCATGAAAAATGTTATTAATAAAATCATATGTATGGAAAATAGTCCTAAAAACTGGTATTAAACAGTGACAAATCGTGCTCTTTGATTTAAAACCCAGTCCTTAGAATTTTCACTTGAGCAAAATGTTAAATGAAAGAGAAAGAAATAGGGAGGCAGAATCGGCCTGTGAACCAACAAAACACAAAAGCCTGTGTAGGAAAGACTATGGGCCATTTCTTAGCCTGGCTCCCTCGCTGCCCCACTTTGAATCATCTGGTAGTCCTGCAATTACTACCTGTGTGAAATCATTCCAACACGGACAGAGCCATATTGAAAATATTTAAAGGGTTTTATTGAAAACCGACAAAGGGAGGGCCAGGTTCCTCAAGCAGTGAGGTTAGGTCCCGGTTCCTGAGACAGGTGCCCTCGCAGAGGCTGTGCCAGACCAGTCCTCCCAGGCGGACCTTGGTTTGGCTATCGGGTTCCTTTCTATGCTGTTGCTGCCTTCCAAAAATTCAAACCTGACTTCCCAAGCTGACAGAAATGAAGCAGGTTTAACCTGTCATTGTTTAAAAATAACGCAGGGAAGGATCAAGCTGGATTTAGGGATCCATTTCCCAGGTGCGGGTCAGCCACCTCGGTCCCACCTGGGAGAGCTCCCAACCTTCTTCAGGTCAGGCTTCCACGCCAAATGACCACTTCCGGTGCGTCTGAAGACAGAGCTGCTGGGTGGGTGACCGACACCTCCTCGCACTTTTAGGCACTTTTATCTTGGGGACGACTGCGTGGAACCTGCTGAAAGCTGCCTTTCTTTAATCATTTAGCTGTGGAATCCCCGGCAGCTCTCCCTCCTCTCCTGCGCGACTTTTCCAGCCAGCTCTTTTGATCTCTGACTGCCTTCCACATTATGAGTCTAATCCTGTATTTAAACATATTGCTACATTGCATCGAGCGGCCTGATTTAAATTTCCCGTAATGCAGATAGCCGTAGCCATCGACTCGGTGGTCGCCTGCTTGCCATTCACCCTCTAAAAAAATAAGTAGGAGGAAGAACGGTTTAATGAAAACGACGATCGCAGTACATTTCAAAATACTCAAAATTTAGCATCACAAAAAGTGAACGCTGAAGGCCTGGCTCCCAAATGCCACCCTAATTACAGGAGCGCTCCCTCTCACTGCGTGATCCTCACATGCAGAAGAGGCCTCATTCAAATGAGGGGGAGACCTTTGCAGCTGGGGCTCTAATAGAGAGCTTAGCATAACTGGGGCTGCTTGTCAATGCAAATGCAGCGGGCGGCTGCGTGCGGATGCAGATTATAGTTATCCTCTTCACACACCGCGCAAGGCTTCACGCTCTGGAAATATTTTGCTTATCAGTGAGAGGCAATGATCAACACCAGGCACCCCGGCCCCAGAGAGACGGGGAGACGCAGACCATCAATATTCAGATCGAGTCAGATGCTCATGGCGCCTGACGACTCATTTGCTTCTGAAGGAGAGGCTTACCGTACGCTCCTCACATAAACATTTGACGGCCACACATCCAATCCCAAATGGAGCGCTTAAAAGGCGACTCGGGGTCGCCTTTCCAAGCCCCATTAGTGGCTCTGAAAACGCTTTAAAACCGTGGAAAGGTCTTTTCCTCACCTAAATGAAGGAATTCAGAAGCTCACATCCATAAAAGTCAGAAAATAAAAGAGTGCTGTTGAAAAGCCAGCCTTCCTCTGCGAACAACAGTGACCTCTTGGCTGACCGCCTCTTTTGGCTTGCTCTGCAGAAGCTGGGTGCCTTGACAGGTCCCGTGAGGAGGCTCTGGTACCTGCTTTGAGAAGCACGTGTACCCCAGGCTGTGCTGGTGGCCAGTGCTGTTTCTAGGGAAGGCATTTCCCTCGAGCCCCAGTGTGTCTCTGAGCCAGGGCCGTGGTCCCCAGCAGACAGCCAAGTGCCAGGACACAAGCAAGTGGACCCAGTTTCTGCCCAGCCTGACTCTCTGTGGAGGGGATTTGGGAGAAAAGTTGCTGAGCCAGGGGAAGAAAGCTTGGTGATCACAACGATTTCAGGGGCTCAGCTCGGGAAGGGAGGTCTACACTGATGAATGCCAAGGACCCTTCCTGTGGGCAGGAGACCCTGCTTCATCCTCAGGAAGCCAGCCCTGCCGGAAGCCGGGTCTGGGTGGGGGTCCCAGAGACCAGCAGCCTGCACTATGCCTGGGAATCTCTGTGTCAGAGGCAGCTGCTCTGATATAGAATAAATGGGAAGGAACAGATTGGGACAAGCGAAGAGCATCAGGCCATCAAACTCAGGAAATGAGTAAGCCCTTTTGAGTGGTGGTGCGTGCTGTCCAGGGCCACGCGGCTGGGCTGTGTGTGTCTTGTGGCCTGGGTGCTGAGTGGTGAGTGTGCTGGCCATGTGGTGTATGTGACAGGTGGCTGTGAGTAGACAGGGCAGTGCATTGTGGGTCCACAGTGTGGTGTGGTGTGGGGGGTGCATTGTGTGTGTAATGTGGTAGGTGTGATGGATGGATGGCTTGTCAATGCAAATTGTATAGGCTGTCATGTGAGAAACGTGTCTTGTGTGTCATGGTGGGTGGACTGTGGACTGTACACGGATGCACTGGACAGAGCCTGGAAGCCGAGGCACTGAGCAGGCTCGTGGCTGTGGGGAGCACTGTCGTGGCAGGATTGCCATTCCTGGCCCTCGCTAGCGCACACCTGGGCCACAGGCTGCCTCTGCTCTGCTGCCAGCTCCTCAGGCACTCGGTCCTCAGGGATCCCAGGGGCTGGGTGGACACCCTGGGCAGAGTGCCGCAGGCCTCAGCCTCTGCTCTGCATCCTCCTGGAGTGCACCTGGGCTCCCCAGAGGGAGGGTCACCATCTGGGGACCCAACTTGGAAACCCAGGGTGATGGGAGGAGGGAGAGGGACCTGTGTCCCCCTAGATGCCCAAAGCCATGTTGTTGTTGTTAGGTGCCATGGAGTCATGTCCGACTCATAGTGCCCCTCATAGGGTTTTCAATGGCTGATTGTTTCAGGATTGCTTTGGGAGTGGATTGCCACGTCCTTCTCCTGTTTTTGTGGTGCTGGGTATCGAACTTGGGACCTCAGAAATTGCAGAGCAGCGCTCTGAGCTAACTCCCTGCCCGCCCAAAGCCTTAGCTACTAGAAAACGCAGCAGTATGATTCAGAAGTAAGCGGATGATAAACATCACTATTCATGAAAAGTCCAAAAATCAGAGATGCTGCGAGGAGAGCTAGGCCTGCCAGACCTTAGAACCTCTGTTAGATCCTCCATAGAGAACCCGGAGACAGTCCTCGAATAGATCTGATCCATAAGGAGGTTCAGCATGAAACAAAGAGGGCGTCTGTCATCATAGGAAATGGTGAATTTGAGCTGCCAGCTGGGTGGGGAGTTTACTGGAGTGAAGAGTAAATTGGCTTCAATCCTCACCACATAGAAATGAAATAAAACCTTGTTGTTGCTAGATCCGTCGAGTTGAGTACGACTCATAGCGACCCTATGTACAGCAGATCGAAACACTTGCCAATTCTATGCCAGGCAAACAATCTTATTTATGTTTAAGCCCATTGTTGCAGACACTGTGTCAATCCATCTGGTGGAGGGTTTTCCTCTTTTGCGTTGACCTGCCACTCTTCCAAACATGATGTCCTTCTCCAGGGATTGTTCTCTCCTGACTACATTTCTGAAATATGTAAGATGCAGTTTGACCATTTTTGCTTCCAAGGGTGTTGAAAATGTATTATTAGTAATGATAAAAATAGCATAAAAGAAAACAGGAGAAAGCAATTTCTTCTAATTACAACTCCAATCTAAAAGCCAACAGAGAAAAGACTGATAAATGTGAAGACAAAAATGAAAACTTTTCTTGGAAAAAATATCATCAGAAAAGTAAAAAGCATTTTCCACTCAGGTTACAGCCAAACAGCTCTTCTTCCTAAGAAGTAAACAATACCTACCAACTTATAAGAAAATGCCAGAAGACAATAATAACTGGACAACGGGGGGGCAAACGGAGAATTCACAGAAAAATCAATACAAACGCCTCCTACACATGTGACAAGACCTCACTCGTTGTTAGTCAGTGTGCTGTTACTGTAACAAACATCCAAAACAATCACCTCATAGAAAGGAAAGGTTTGCTTTGACTCATGGTTTGGGAGGTTGAGTCCATGATCTGTTGGCCCATTGCTTTGTAGCAAGCCAGGCTGCGCACCACGATGGGAGCGTGGACTGGAACAAAGGGACTGCCGCGTGGCTGGGAAATGAAAAGAAGAAAAAGAAAGCATTGGGGATCCCCCAGGGACCTAGGACAGAAAGACCTCCCAGGAGCCCCACCTCTTAAAGGTTCCTCCAGCTCTGACAGCAGCATGTGAAGATCAAGCCTTTAACATGGGAGGTTTGAGGACATTCAAGGAGACACTGGGTGGCACATGTTTAAAGGAAAATGAAGGCCCCTGCCCCAGTCCAATACCACCTCACATGGACAAACACTGCGAGTGGGCATTTCCCCCGGCAGCTGTTCTGCAGGACGGATCCAGACCTCCCAGGATGGCTGCCACAAGTGGTCACTATACAGTTGCTCTGTGGGTCCCGTGGCAGGACCCACTGAGGCTGTGGACGCAGACGCCACCAACCGGCAATTCCATGCAAATAAGAGGAGCAGGAACGCATGTACGAAATGACATGATACTGTTGGTTTTAATATTTTTAATTATTTTGTTTCTGATATTTATAAAAGCTGTTTCTAATTAGCAACATTGCTTTATTAAAATATAAATCAACATTCCATCCAGAGGAAAGCCATACCACCCTGGCATCGGATCCCATGAGATCTCGAAAGCTAAGCAGGGTCGGGCCTGGTTAGTACTTGTATGGGAGACTGCCTGGGAACACCAGGTGCTATAGGCTTGGGAGAAGGACCCAGCAACCCACTCTGGAAACAACCAGCCATCGAAAACCCTATGAACAGCAGAAAAGCACTGACACAGTGCCAGGCATGGCACAGTGTCGAGAAGTGTTTCATTATGTTGCACGTAGGGCCACTATGAGTCGGACATGACTCAATGGCACCTAACAACAACAACACATGAATTATGAAGAAACCTCAGGTACCAACATGCAAAGATCACTAAGATATGCTGACACACAAAAGAATCTAGACAGAACACAGTGAAGAGCTTCTATCCACAGAAATAAAAGGCGATGGGAGACAGTAATTGTATTTGCCTCAATTTGTGTGAAGCATCTGGAGAACAGTAAAAGAAGTTAGCATATCCGGTAGAGTGGGTAGAGACTCTTCATTGGGCCATGATCACTTGGCCCATTGCTTTGTAGCAAGCCAGGCTGCGCACCATGATGGTAGCGTGGACTGGAACAAAGGGACCACCTCGTGGCTGGGAAACGAAAAGAAGGAAAAGAAAGTGGGTGGGGATCCCCCAGGGACAGAAGACAAAAAGACCTCCCACAAGCCCCACCTCTTAAAGGTTCCTCCAGCTCTGACAGCAGCATGAGGGGATCAAGCCTTTAATACAGGAGGTTTGAGGACATTCGAAGGAGACACTGGGTGGCACATGTTTAAAGGAAAATGAAGGTCCCTGCCCCGGTCCATTACCACCTCGCACGGGCAAACACTGAGAGCGGGCATTTCCCCCAGCAGTGAGTTAAAACTGTTTAACTTTTAGCTAAATTATTGAATAAAGTAATACAGCATATGTATGCATATCTGCCTAGGTATAGACATCCATCTATGTGCATAGTTTTGTGTACATAATACACTGGTGTGTGTGTGTATGTGGAATGTATGAAATGATCACATATTTGTGTGTGACATGCACTTGGAACTACAGAAAACTCTAAGCGACTCTCACACACAGACTAGCACCACGGATCCCACTTTGAGAAACCTTAGGCAGGACCGATTCTTCTCCCTTTGTGCTGCAGGTTCTACTTAATTTGAAAATAAACATGAAGAAGACACACATTGTTGTGGCCTCTAGTGACAAACCACAGCGAAATAGACTGGCAGGCAGGAAAGGCCTCTCTCGCTCGCCTGTTTCTCTGACTTGCTGGTATTTCCGAGGTGTTAAGGTGCCTATTTGTAAATTAACTACAGAGTCCTGTTGCACTTCAGTGATCTACTGGCAGAGTAGGAATTGAGTGCCGGATACCCATTTTTTTTTACTCTAAGGACTTTTGTGCAACTGTGTGGGACAAACAGGAGCTCATGGTCCTACAGACTTGGGAGGCTGGGGCTGCGAGGTGCCAGTCTGCCTGGGTGGAGCTTTGCCTGGGTCAGAGACACTTCCTCCTCCTGCTCTGGGCCCCTTCCTGTCGCCTCAGCAGACCTTGGCCAAGGGATGGGTCTGCCATAAAGATTAGGCGACCGGCATCGCAAAGGCCACTGCAGAGGGCCTGGTACCGGCAGCCAGGCACGGGGGCCAGGTGCACAGTGGTGATTGCTTGGAGGTCCCTCTGCAGCTCTATAGCCCGGGTCCAAGACAGTGAAATTCCAGGGCCTGAGGCGCTTGGCCAAGAGATCCCTTTCTAGGAACAATGGGGCAGCTGCCCAAAGATGCAGGTGACAGAGCTCCTCCTTGTAGCCCCTCAGGCCCATGCCTGGCCAAGGTCGGGGACGCAGGCTCTGTGAAGCCAAAGGCTCTCACCCAAGAGTGTCTTGAGAAGCAGGACCCATCGGAATTTGCCCAAAGTTTCTTTCATCATTTTTATTTCCCCAAAGACCAAATGTACAACTGGTTAACTCACCAGAGTACCCTTAGGCTGTTGTTCATTTAAGTTTTCTAAAACAAGCCCTGGGGCTGGGATTAAGCTCAGTTGGTAGAGCACTGCGCTGCAGTCTCTGAGGTCCCACGTTCCATTCCCAACACCGCAAAAATGGGAGAAGGACCTGGCAATCCACTCCCAAGGCAATCCCAAAACAGTCAGCCATTGAAAACCCTATGATGGTCGCTATGAGTCGGACTCGACTCGACGGCACCTAAGAACAACAACAACAAAACAAGCCCCAAAAATTCTCCCATCATAAATGTATTGTTATTTCCATACATATTGAATTCCCCAAACTGCCTGAAAATTATACTATTTCAATTACACTCCCTCGGTAGTTAAAAACAGGCCCAAATTCCCATTGTTTTGATACTCTTACTGCAATTGTCATATACTGTTCCATTTTAAGTTCAAACTGCAGATTTAATTCATACTCTGTCATTAAAAGGCTCTCCTTTTTAGTTAATAATCTAGCCTGCTCTGGCATGGAGAAGAAAGGCTAATTGAGATTAAATCTTTGAAAAACCGTCTCTCCGCCGTTACCTAAAGCAAGATTTTTACTAGCTTCCCACACATAAAAGATGAGGATCGAAAATCGTTCTGAGTTTAAGCATTCTAAAACGCTTCCTCCTGCACTAAAGCAGGACCCCCACCCTTGTCTTGACTCTGGGAGCCTGGAGGTTCAGAGAGGGCTCTCAACACAGCTCCGGAAGCCTGACCTTAAGACCACGGGTGCTGTGCAGTGCTGCTTAATTGACACCTCTCGCCTGCAGCCAGATGACCATCAAGAAGCCGAGAACGGTCCTGTAAACGCAATGACTCACACGCAGACTCCCGAAAGCACCTAGGAAGACTCCACAATGGAAATATCTTCCCGAACAGCCCATGCAGCCTTGTGGATGGAGCCCCTGTTTAATCATGTTTGGGATCGCATGGCCCAGCCTCCAGGTTGCTTTTCAAGACGTGCTGTTGTTCTGGTTCCACGTGACTCACAATCTGTGTTCAGCGTGAATCAAGAGCCAGAAGAAAATTTACCTTCACAAAGAAACTGCAGTTTATTTCTTGAAAGCTTTGCTGGCTCCACAGACTGAATCTGTTTAGCCATTGCTTTGTTCCGTTCCTCAGGATAATGAATCTTTCAATCTAAGCACCCAATATATGGCAAGCATCTTATTCAGCATTGGGAAAGAATATTCATTTCTAGTTAGGGAATGGGCTGGGATTTAGCTCAGTTGGTAGAGCACCGCTCTGCAGTCTCTGAGGTCCCAAGTTCGATTCCCAGCACCACGAAAAAGGGAGAAGGATGTGGCAACCCACTCCCAAGGCAATCCCGAAATAGTCAGGCACTGAAAACCCTATGAGAGTCGCTATGAGTCAGACACAACTCGACGGCATCTAACAATAACAACAAACAACAAAATTAGGGAATGACAGCTTCCACAGGATTTGGCCACAGCCACAGAGGCTCTGAAATCTCCACTGTCACTGAGGTTCTAGGCTTAGCAAGAGCAGGTCGCAGATTTAACACAACAGACTTCCTTTAGGACACCAAGGTTACGACAGCATGTGTTAATGACACAACAAACACCTCTCCAACAAGGAGGAGTGTGGCAATGCTCAGCATACCTGGAAAGGTCAGCGCTTGGCCGGACGAGAAGATCCAGTCAGCTGTCGGCATGATAAAAGCAATGTGTCGTTCAGAGAAAAAGCACTGCGTTTCTTCACTCCGACAGCTTATGGTTCCCATGAAGCGGTGAAGCAATGCTGTGCTCTGAGAACAGAAGGCGCCTTGCCTCTCCCGGAACTCAGTGGCAACACTGAAATGGGGCTCAGTGGAGAGACTGAGGCAGCCGCGGTAGAGGGATGGCTGTGCTGGGCTGTGCACAGAGAGAACCAGGGTCTTTAGTTCAAATCCTCCTGCTGCCTTTCAGAAGATCACATGTTATATTGGGCTTAATGGTTTTCTAAAAAGCCCCTGAAATAGTAATTGAAAAATTTGAACATCTAATAAATAAGTGAAATATTTTTATTACTATTCTTCCTAAGCATTCAACTAATCAAACAGATGAATAAATGCATGTGTAGTCCCAGAGGTTTAATTGGCCAGTTTGGAAATGCAGCAATACACTGATTTTTTTTTTTCTTTCTTTTTTTTTTTTTTTTTTTGTGGTACTGGGGGTTGAACCCATGGCCTTGCACTTGCACGCCTTCCAAGTGCTGGGCCACTGAGCTGCTCCCTCAGGCCATTTTCTTTTTACTTTTTGAGACAGGGTCTCGCTAAGTTACGTAGACTGCCTCTAGTCTCAAACTTGCGATCCTCCTGCCTCTACCTCCCGAGCTGCCAGGATTACAGGCATGCACCACCGAGCCCTGCTCAATACACTGATATATTGAACAAGGGGGGTTAGTGTGGATCTATGTAATGTAGTGCATGGAATTCAAGGTCGTGTTCGAGTCAGAAGGATACTGCCTGAGGGAGAGCCACTGCAGTCACCACTGACAGTCTGAGCAAGGTGACGTGGCTGGCGGGTCAACCTAGCAAGGAAGGAGATAAACACTGAGCTGATTGGCTGGGCGGAATCCCTTGCTTTATATAGGAAAACATCTGTTGTTTCCTAGTGAGTAAACAGTGGCTCTCTCCCAGCAGCCCCGCAGAACTGCCCCATTCCCCACATTGAATCTGTGGCCTCAGGTCAAGGAGCAGACTGTGCTGGGAGCAGGCAAAGCCCATGCGTGGTTGCTGTTGTTAGGTGCCGTGAGTCAGTATCTGACTCATAGCAACCCTACCTACAACCCCGCTCGGCTCCTCACCAGAACCCACTCCACAGCTGCATGGTAGATTAGCAATGACTTCTTTTCTTATTCCTGTTCCCTTTCTGTCTGCCTCCCGTGGGCTTGCCTGCAGCCGTAGCCCTGTGGCATCTGATCCTGTCAAATCTCAGAAGCTAAGCAGGGTTGGGGCTGGTTAGTACTTGAATGGAAGACCACCTGGGAACACCAGGTGCTGTAGGCTTGGGAGACGGACCTGGCAACCCACTCCCAAAAATCAATTTGCCATTGAAAACCCTATGAATAGCAGAGAAGCACTGACAATACTGTTTTGCCTGTTGTATGTAGGGTCGCTATGAGTCAGATACCGACTTCACGGCACCTAACAACAACAACAATTTATTAAAGGGGAAGTAATAAGAGATTCAAGGGTTTTCTGTTGGGGTTTGCCCAACTGCGTCTTCACCTTCCCTTCCCTTTATGTCCACTTTCTCACTGAACTTTCTCTGCCTCTTCCTACGTCTGTCCCACCTGTTGGCAGGCACTGCCGTGGGCAGAGAACGTGTTTCTTGCTTGTTCACAGCTCCACCAAAGGAGAGCTGTACCTCAAGGGTTCTCCCAAGAACCTGACCATCTTGGCTCAGGAGATTTACAGGATGAGATTGTTGATGGAGCAGGGGCTATAGTGGAATAAGATCCCTGGGAGTCCTGAAATGTCTTTGAATTCGGGGAAAATGTGAGTCACTGGGGACCAGACAGTGGGCTACGGTGGAACGAATCTCTAAGTGTGGCCCCCAAGTGTTCTCACGCACCCGCTGTGATGGAGCTGCCAGTTGGTGGACTGCACTCCTGAGTGGCTGTTACCTGAAGCGGAAGGGTGAGCGGGGCACTGCCCTGACCCCACCACCCTTCGCAGGGGAGTTTCCACTGTTAGCAGCAGGAGTTGTTGTTGTTGTTAGGTCGAGTTGCTATCCAACTCACAGCGACCCTTATAGGGTTTTCAATGGCTGACTGTTTGGGGATTGCCTTGGGAGTGGGTTGCCATGTCCTTTTCCCATTTTTGCAGTGCTGGGAACTAAACTCAGGACTTCAGAGACTGCAGAGCAGCGCTCTACCAACTGAGCTAAATCCCAGCCCAAGAGCAGCAGGAGAGGAGGTCACAAATCCTGACCCCTGAGAAGTTGCTGCTGGCTGGGATGTTTTCCTTGGTCCGGATAATCTGCTGGCCTTGCCTGTGAGCTGTCCTGGGAGCTGCCAGCAGCAAACACCACAGGCCTCAGGCCCAGAGCCGCAGGGAGCACAGGCCTCAGCGGGCTGAGGAGGGTCCCCAAGTGTGCGGTCACCTTCGTGCTGTTTGGCTCTAAGGAGAAGGCAGTGCCTTGGTCTACACCACGCATTTCAGCTGCAGGTCGCTCTAAGTATTTATTCTTTTTCCAGATGCCTCCGCAAAAATGGGAGAAGGGCCTGGCAATCTACTCCCGAGGCAATCCCGAAACAGTCAGCCATTGAAAACCCTATGAGGGTCGCTATGAGTCGGATACTGACTCGACGGCACCTAACAACAACAACAACCTCCTCAGGCGAGAGTGGAGAGTTATTGTGACTCTCGCCCCTGACTAAGAACCTGCCTCCAAGACCACCACGTGGGGTGAAGGGGCACGGCAGGACTGGCAGCAGCACCTCATGCTAAGTCCAAGTGGTCACTGATGACCGTCATTGGCTAGAGAGAAAATCCACAAGCCTGTGCCTGAGCCATGTGCGTTTGATGAACTGAGATGATGCAGCCAGGGCTGACCCTCCGTGAGGAGCCGCCACTGCTGGTCATAAAATGAGATGTTTGGTGGTGGAGGCTGCCGGGCTCCAGATGCTGCCTGACCGCAGCCCTCACGTCCACCAATGCATTACCAAGTTCAGCAACTCCTCACACATCACTCACCGCATCAATAGCCAGCATTGCATTGGTAGAACTGAGGTGCAAACCACACAGTCGGTGTCTCCTGTTGGAGGTGAGGATTGGCATCAGCCGCTGTGACGCTGAGCAGGACAAACACACCGCCAGCCATGCTGCCGGTTAGCCTCCTGGGGTGGCCTGTCTGGCAGAGGGGTGGCTGCTTTCCTGGCCTCCCCCCATGCTCAGGGTGAAGTTCTGATCTTGTGGCAAGACAAGCAAGCCCTGGGTGTCTTCCTCAGTCCCTGGCCGCTCCGCCAATGGTGTCCTCTTGGCCAACTGAGCCCAGGTGTAGGAACTCCCTGTGGGCCGCATGCCTCCTGGTCCAGCCCGGAAGTTCGGATGGGCGGCGCCGCCGCACACACAGATACTAAACACAATTTACTCAGGACCCTTGGGTGAGGGGTGCCGACTCCTGCGGCCCTCGGGACACCAGCAGAGATGGGAGAAAGGAAAAGCCTCAGGCGCTTTTGCCTTCCAGGGGCAAACACCTGTGTTGGTGGTCTTGGTGGTCATGAGGAGACAGCTATTGCTTCGTGGGTGATCAGATGGAGAGCGGGTTCTTTCCTTGTTGATGGTTGCGATGGGGAGAGCATTCTTTGCTCACCAAAGGTCTGGGGGAGAGGAGCGGGAGAGGTGTTTCCTCATCGGTGGTCCAGGCAGGAACAGGTGAGAAGGTCTTGCTTAGCCAATGGTCTGGGCGAAAAGGCGAAAGGGCGAAAAGGGTGAAAAGGGAAAAAGGCAAAAAAGGCGTAAAAGGATGGAACTGCCACAGGGCAGCTCCTTATATAGCTCTCCCATGGAATGGCTTGAGCCAATCAGCTGTCAGTCCAATTGTCCAATCAGGAAGGGTTTTGTACAAACGTGCAACCAAGTTACTTTCATTTTCCCTAGATTTCTAATTTACAAACCAGATATTCAAAAGCCGTTTTCCTAGTTTGGGAGTTTTTGCCAATTTCCTCCCAATTTTCCCCACGCTGCCCCTGGAATGCCCTCATGCGAGGCAGGCTCTGCTCTGCTGCACTGGGTGCCATCCACTCCTGTCCAGAAAGAAATCCACCAGTATCTCCACAAAGGCTCCCCATGAGAGCACCCCCTCCACAGAAGCCTTCTAATCTATGAAAGCAGATGGTGCCCCTATGCTGTCTCATCCCCATCTGCTGGGACAGCCGGGGGCACGCAGGGCTGGGAGGGCAGGGAGTGGGCATCTTGTCCTCAGAAGGAGCTCTGTGCTACTGGACCATGGATCCGCTGAGAAGGTGGACAGGGAGAAGAAGAACCACAGCCCCAGTGCCGGGCCATGGAGGGAGAGTGTGTAAACACAGGGAGTGAGGCATGAACAACATAAATATGTAATGCGGGACTTTAGCTCAGTTGGGAGAGTGCTGCTCTGGATCCCTGGGCTCCATCCCTAGGATGGCAAAGATGGGAGAAGCACATTGTAGCCCACTCCCGAGACAATCTGGAAACAATCAGCCACTGAAAATCCTACGAACAGCAGAGAATCACTGACAATGGGGCTGGGCAGGGCACAGTGTCAGGGAGTGTTTTGTTCCATTGTACATAGGGTCGCTATGAGTTGGAACCAACTCAACAGCACCTAAGAACAACAACAATGTACGCAGTGCATATTCCTATGAACTACCTACATAGTAATATATAACTACGTAATGCACTAAGTAGTCTATATATGATATTCCATAAAATATTATAGAAATATATGTGATTAATTATGTTTAACTATAGGTTTCACTCAGTTGGTAGAGCACCTGCTCTGCAGTCTCTGAGGACCCGGATTTGATCTCCAGCACCGCAAAAATGGGAGAAGGATGTGGTAATCCACTCTCAAAAATACAAGCCCAAAACAATCAGCCATTGAAAACCTTATGAGGGTTGCTATGAGTCAGACACAACTCAACAGCACCTAACACCACTAACGTGATAAATAAAAATATATTATAAATGTTAATCTAATAGATACAGAGACATTTTAATATGTTCCTTAAATGTATATTATATTTAATGGTATACTATGATCTATTTGCCTGCAGCTGTAGCCCTGTGGCATCCTATCCCGTCAGATCTCGGAAGCTAAGCAGGGTTGGGCCTGGTTAGTACCTGGATGGGAGACCACCTGGGAACACCAGAAGCTATAGGCTTGGGAGAAGGACCTGGCAACCCACTCCCAAAAATCAATCTGCCATTGAAAACCCTATGAACAGCAAAGAGGCACTGACAATAGTGTTTCGCCTGTTGTACTCAGGGTCACTATGAGTCGGATACCGACTCGACAGCACCTAACAACAACAACAACATGATCTATTTAATTATATATAATTCTATCATATAGTATATAAGTAATAAGCATATAACAAATATATAAATTAGTTTATGTAATGTAAGTAGGCTGCAGCTGTAGCCCTGTGGCAGCCAATCCCATT
>VMDO01022176.1:0-33987 GCA_007922755.1 Pedetes capensis
CTTCAGTTTGAACTTGCATATGAGTAGTTGATGGTCTGATCCACAGTCAGCACCTGGTCTTGTTTTGACATTTTGTACAGAGCTTTTCCATCGTCTCTTTCCACATATGTAGTCAATTTGATTTCTGTATGTTCCATCTGGTGAAGTCCATGTGTATAGTCTCCGTTTATGATGTTGAAAAAATGTATTTGCAATGAAAGGTTCATTGGTCTGACAAAATTCTATCATGCGATCTCTAGCTTTGTTTCTGTCACCAAGAACATGTTTTCCAACACCTGAGCCTTCTTCTTTGTTTCCAACCTTTGCATTCCAATGACCAGTGATTATCAGTATGTCTTGATTGCATGTTTGATCTAGTTCAGATTGCAGAAGCTGATAGAAGTCTTCCCTTTCTTCATTTGTGGCTTTAGTGGTGGGTGCATAAATTTGAATAATAGTCATATTAACTGGCCTTCCTAGTAGGCATATGGATATTATTCTATCACTGACAGCATTGTATTTCATGATGGATCTTGAAATATCTTTTATGATAATGAATGCAACCCCATTTCTCTTTAGTTTATCATTCCCAGCATAGTAGACCATATGATTGTCTGACTCAAAATGGCCTATGCTTGTCCATTTTAGCTCACTGATGCCTAGAATGTCAATGTTTATGTGCCCCATTTCTCTTTTGACAATTTCTAATTTGTGTAGATTCATACTACGTACATTCCATGTTCCAATTATTAATGGATGTTTTACAGTTGTTTCTCCTCATTTTGAGTTGTGCCACATCAGCAAGTTGAGCACCCTGGGGCTTTATTCCATTTCTGTCATCAATGTAGACTCTATTTGTAGGAGGCAACTCTTCCCCAGTAGACTTTTGAGTGCCTTCCAACCTGGGGGCCTCATTTTCCTGCACTATATCTGACAGTGTCTCTTTGCTATCCATAGGGTTTTCAATGTCTAGTTGTTTGGGGAGTGGCTCTCCAGGTCCTACTCCCTAGTCTGTCTTGTCTGGAAGCTCAGCTGAAAACCTGTCCACCATGGGTAACCTTGCTCATGTTCAAGGTTACAGTGGCAGAGCTGTCAGCCTCAATGCCACATGCAAGCCCCCACAGTGCGGCAAACTGACAGACGTGTGGGGGAGGAAAATCTTAGGTGCCAATTATTACATCTAAGAATTCAAATTCTACTTCCCAGACCTAACAATTCCAATCCAAGTTGTTTGGGAATGCAGGCTGCATTGCATTTCTCTGCCATAAATCCTGCCACCAGGGGTGCCAGGGAATGCACCAGGTACTTGCCTTTCTCAAGACTCTGTTCAGAGAGGAAACATGGCTTCTCAGTCCCTCAGACTGTTCCTCAAGTCCTGATGGCATGGTGGACATTTCTCCTGCAGGAGGTGTACTACCTTGGTAGGATGCTCTATTGACCCTCCCACTCCCTGAACTGGAACATACCCCCCATCATTTGAGTTATGTATTCACCTCTCATCCCATGTGCAATCCCCAAATTTTTGCCATGGGTAGAGTTCAGTAGGCAAGTGTAAGATGATTATTTGGACCCAAAGACACTAAGATCATTCAATATCCTAGGAAGAATTCTACCATTTTGCCAAAGTGCTCTGAACCCGTACAAGAAGGCTTTCCTTATCCATATGATTTGCCATTTAAAATCCTGCTCAGATGTGTCACCTGACATTTAAAGCTTTGCACTACCTTCATGATTCAAGGGTTCCATAGGGGCATATTGCAAAATCAAACCATTATCTACAACACACACACACACACACACACACACACACACACAGGGTAGTCATTCCATTTAGGATTTATCTATCACCACTGAAAGTGGGTTGCCAGATAGGATGTACTTCATGGGTCTCTCCAGTCCTTCGGGACCTCATTCCTTACAACTTAGCATATTATTATTTCCCTAATCACCTGAGTCCTCTTCCAATCTGGTCTCATGTCTGTGCTACCACTGGATGGTGACAAAGGAGCCATCTGGGAAGTCCTTGAGGTGAACATTAGTTTACCCATACAAATCCTTAGACCACTCACTCGAATCTGCTTCCTTTAGATTCTTCATCAGTGTGCATGCACGCACACACACACACTCACACACACACAAACACAAACACACATACAAATATATATATCTCATACACGTGCATATATAGATATACATATAGATGTCTTTTTGGCTCTACTTCTCTGGTTGATATGGTCAGTCTATCACCTTAAGTCATAGTTAAAAAATGTGGGACTCCTTGTACAGTATCAGTAGGTATACAGTTAGTATATTTTTTAAAAATATATAAAACAAATAACATTATTCCTTCTACAAAGAATATAAACACCTATATCAAGCTATGCTGGGATTTAGCTCAGTGGGTAGAGCGCTGCTCTGCAGTCTCTGAGGTCCTGAGTTCAATTCCCAGCACTGCAAAAATGGGAGAAGGACCTGGCAATCCACTCCCAAGGCAATCCCGAAACAGTCAGCCATTGAAAACCCTATGAGGGTCGCTATGAGTCGGATACCGACTCGAGGGCACCTAACAACAACAACATATCAAGCTATAATGTAGCACATGATCTAATTTTTCATGACCTCTCTCAGCTTACCTCCTATTCCTCACCATTGCCCCAAGCCATTCTCAGTTGCACTGACTTCATCTGTCTTGTTTAAATATTTTATGTACTTTAGTAGAAGCACTCTCTGGAAAACTGTTCACCGGGTGTCCTTACTGATTGCTCCCTCTATCCCTTCCTCCTAATGACAGCTCAGATACCATCTATCTGGGAGGCCTCACCTCATCACATATATAAAATAGCAACTCTGTTGTCCAACTGCAGTGGCACATGCCTATAGTCTTTATGATTCAGTAAGCCAAAGTGAGAAGATTTTGAATTTGAGGACAGAGGCAGCCTTTGTAGCTTAGCGAGATTCTATCTTAAATAAATAAATAAATAGGCAGGGATGCATCCCAGTAATTGTGGATTTGCAAAGAATGTGTTCTTAGCCCTCAAGTACATCAATCACTCACTCACTCACTCAATCAATCAATCAATCAATAGTGCTGGGATTTAGCTCAGTTGGTAGAGTGCTTGTTCTGTAGTCTCTGTGGCCCTGGTTTCAATCCATAACACTGAAAAAATGGGAAAAGCCCACTCCCAAAACAATCCTGAAACAATCCGCTATTGAAAACCCTATGAATAGCAGGGAAGCACTGACATAGTGCTGGGCATGGCACAGTGTCAGGGTGTTTCATTCTGTTGTACATAGGGTCACTATGAATTCAACCCAACTCTCTGACACCTAAGAACAACAACAAATAAGTAAGTAAAATACCAACTTTGTAATCATTATCTTCATTACATGTATCCCCATTTTATAAGCTGTACATCTACCTATTCCTTTATTAATTTTAATAAACTAATTCACATAAAATCTTCATGAAAATATACACATTATCTATTTTTTCTTGTTGCATCCTCACTAATTGCAGAGCAGTATATAGTTGATAGTAAACACTTACTGATTATTTTGAATGAATAAATTGATGAATGATGATATGAGTCAAATTGTAAACATCCTTTCTTTGAAGCTACAATTTTGCTCTTATTACTTAGAGTTACAATACTATATTCTCTAAAATTTACCTATGTGTTGTTGTTGTTGTTAGGTCCCATGGAGTCAGTATCCGACTGATAGCGACCCTCTGTACAACAGGGGAAACACTATTGTCAGTGATTCTCTGCTGTTCATAGGGTTTTCAATGGCAGATTGATTTTTGGGAGGGGGTTGCCAGGTCCTACTCCCAAGCCTACAGCTTCTGGTGTTCCCAGGCGGTCTCCCATCCAGGTACTAACCAGGCCTGACCCTGCTTAGCTTCCGAGATCTGATGGGGTCGGATGCCACAGGGCTACGGCTGCAGGCCCCAGATCTTTACACTTTCCAGATCCACTCCTCTGCCCTGGGGAGGGACACTTTGAAGTTGGAGGCAAGGAGAAGGAGGCCCATTTAACCAGAACTTCTTTGTGGATAGGAGTTGGTGGGAAAGGGAGTTGAGGGCTGAGAGCAGCATTGAGATGGGCCAAGGAGAGTGAGGTGGTGGTCTCTCCTCTCCTTCCACTCATGTTTCTGTTTTTCTTTTGTCTTCCATGATATTTCAGGCCCAAATTATAATCTTCTTCCTGTTTGTCCTCTTTTATCATCAACCTGCTGGGGACACTCCTCTCCACAGCCCCCAGCTGACAAGCCACTGGCTTCTCTGGGTAGCAAGGTGACACAGTGGGAAGCTGCCTGAGAAACATTTTAAAAGGAATGGATGCCTGAGAATGCCATTGCCTCTTGAAGTAGAGGACCTCATTAGCCCAGAGAGTCTCAGCAAAGAGCCCCTGACTTCCATCCCGTTATGAATGTCACTTGTAAGTTGACCAACAGTCCTGCAAGTCCCTGGGCTGGCTAGTTAAAAAAATTCCCTTACTCTTTATAGCCTAACCTAAGTCACTGACACTAAACTGGGCAGGGGGGAATAAGGATCCTGGCCGAGTGAAGGGAAGGGTGTTTGTCAAAACCCTTTTTTCCTGTTCATGGATGTAATTATCAAAATCTATCATAATCAACTCCAGCAAACCTACCACTGTTGCATCAGATTCCATCAGATCTTCGAAGCTAAGCAGGGTGGGGCCTGGCTAGTACTTAGATGGGAGACCCTCTGTGAACACCAGGTGCTGTAAGCTTGGGAGAAGGACCCAACAACCACTACCAAAAAACAATGAGCCACTGAAAACCGTATGAAAAGTAGGAAGCACTAACAATACTGTTGACCCTGTTGTACATAAGGTTGCTATGAGTTGGATACAGACTTGGTGGCACTTAACCAAAACATCATAATCAAAATGAAAGGACAATAGTAAATCCTCCTTGATCAAGCATCGTACATACACCTGGTATACCTATTTGATGGGATTTAAGTCATTACTTAATGACAAGGTAACAATCCCTCCCTGCTTTTTCAGTGTATAAGTAATTTATATAAAAGTGTGTAGGTCTGAATTTTGTGAAGATGAAAAATTTCCTCTTAATTCCTATATTTTGACTGACTAATCTTTCAGAAGGACGTGGCAGCCTACTCCTCAAACAATCTCAAAGACAATCAGCCATAGAAAACCCAATGAGGGTTGCTATGAGTTGGACATGACTCTACACCCCAAACATCAACAAAAATCCTATTTTTATTATGCTTTTATATTATTTTTACATTTGAATTGTTCATGTAGACTTGCTTAAAAGACATACACAGACACATACAAGCTATAGGGTTAATATGAAAGCTAGTGATAGAAATGCTGAAGTTAATTGTGAGGTGGGCTCCCTGCTAAGGGAACAATGTATTATCCCTTCCTCCATCCCCAGTACTCAGAAGAGCATTGGCTTAGACTAAGTATTTAATAAATACTTGATGATGTTATTGAAATATGAGTCCAACATATTATGTTATATCATAGAAACTTTCTTCTCATATTTATACTTTGCTTTATTTTCAACTTCATTAAAATACACACATACACAGCATAGACACAATAAAAAGTTATCCTGTTCTCTAACTACAAATCACTAGCTTGTAGAGGAGTCCCAAGAGATAAAATACAATGACTACAAATACAACAAAGCTCTCCGGGGTAACATTTTACTCAATTTTCTAAGAGTGGCAGAGAAAAAAGAACAGAGGTCTGTTAAGTTCCAGAAAAGAGCCATCCCAGCCAGTCTCTGGAGAAATACTTGGAGAATGGACACTACTTTTGTAGCTTTTGAAGTCAGCCTCTTCCAATCATCCTGCTGGCACCTCTTGTTTAACTGCACCATGACCTGCTTTGGAGGAAGAAATTCAGGGAAGGTGAACACCAGTTTGAAGTCTCTGAACACAGTATCTGTGTGGACCTGATCAAAAAGGAAAGAAATCATTTTAGATTTGTGGGAGTGCTGCTGAGCTGCAGAGACCAAAGGAATCTAAAAGGAAAATGTATTTAAATAGCAGAAGTTACACTTTTATTCTGGGATCTTCTGCATGGGAATTCACTTCAGGAAAGCTCAAAATATTTCACACCTTGTAACTCTTTACAATGTATTATAGTTGGATTATATTCTTTGATGGCGCTACATGCTTACATAAGTCCTCTGTTTACCTCTGGGTTTAAAGGATAACCACTTCCATAGAACAACACAATATATTTATTTGCTATTGAAACATAAAGAAAATTATAAAACTTGACTAAACTAAATAAAAATTAAATAAAGACCTTTACAAAACTAAATACAGAGTAATGACTATTTTTATGTTATTAACAAAAACTATTGAACAGCTTATATGTTTTTACAGAATTGATAATCCCTCTAGTTAAATAAAGAACACAATTATAAAATCATCTGGAATTTAATATAGTTTGCATGAAAAGTTTAAAACTTGCAAATGTTTGAATTTAAATTTCACAATGTTCACATTTTGAAATTTAAATTACAAGTCTAATTTTTATAAATAATTCTATTAGTACTTTAATACTTTGAGTGAAAATGAACTGTTTTCCCTAATTACTAGCAAACATATTAGACAAATTACCTTCTTTTAGTTTTTCTGTAACTTCAGGATGAATTCATATTAAAACCAAATTAGATACAATAAAAATTTGAATGTTTTATATCCATGAATTTATATTTTACTTTATAAAACCACCAAGATTTCTTCACAGTAAATTTATTGAAAATGTTAATACTAAAGTTGTTTCTATTTTTATCTGAATTGTCTTTGTAACTTTTGTGCCATTTTGACGTCATCTCTATGATTTTTGCTTAAACATTCTTTTCTGTATGTGATAAAGCTTATTAATGTAAGTGAACAACAATGTGAATTATAGTGTTTTTCTAATTTTCTATCATCTTGAATTGTAATGTCATTTAAGAACACTCAAATTCTGGTTTGCACACTCACATTCCTTTGATGTTATGTAGTACATAATTTTAAATAGGCTTATAAGCAATTTATCCTCTTTTAATATTAATCAAAATTTTTATAAAATCTATTACTGTTATGAAAATTAAAGTGTGAGTTAACAAATCTCAATTAGTGTATTTCACAAAATTTTTTACTAGTTTCTATAACCTATCTATTCTAAAACTAAGGAAAGCAGAAGCTTTTCAAGGTCTCTGAAATTCAATTTATGGCTTGATGACAACTTAAAACCGTATATTTTCCAATTAATTTATCTAAAACAATTCAATTAATCTAAACTTGAAAATATTGAAATTCAATATGAAATTTAATTATAATGTAGATTTCACATACTTAACATTCTCTCAAAAATATTTGCAACTCGGCATTAGGATACATGCATGTAATCCCGGCGCCTCTGGAAACAGGCAGGAGAATGGCAATTTTGAAGCCAGAGGCAGTTCTTACAATTTAGCAAGACCTTGTCTCAAAATATAAAATAAGAAGGGTCTTGATGTGCAGCTCAGTGGTAGAGCACTTCCTAGCATCCATGAGGCCCTAGGTTCGACACCACATTATCTGTACCCTCTCCCCCCAAAAAAAGACCACAATTCCTGAAATGTACCACTTACATACAAAAACCAGGTGAGGTTCAATGTATATCTATGACGATGAAACACATAAAAATGATTTGCAAATGATGAAAATATGTTCATTATTTGAAAAGTTCATTGCTGTCCAGCAGATAAGTTTGAGCTAAAATCACATTGTCTCAGGTAAATAAGCCAAGTACCTTCAAAAATTGCACCTTCTTCTCTGTTTCTTAACATTTCTTGCTCTATAACTTGGTCCTTTAGCATAAATAGCAGTCCACCAATCCTAGGAATAAGCTATTTCAGACAGAAAACACATCACACACATGTGAGGACACATGGATTGAATTCAGTCTATAAAAAATTTAAGTGAAGTTTTGTCAATATGACATAAAGTTCTTGGATGAAGTTCCTGGATGAGAGAGTGCCTTTAAAAAATGTATGTAGTGAAAAGAACTACTCTATGCTTTCTGTTAAGATAGTAAATTAATAGTGCTTTGCTTTTTTACCTTTGACCACACACACACACACGCACACACACACACAAATTGATTACAAACTTGGAGAAAACTTTAGAAAGACTAGCAGTTGATATTATGTTTTACCATACACTAAAAATAACATAAATTCTGTTCATGTTTTCCTAATTATCATGGGAGAATTATCTCTTGCTCTTTTCTCCAAGAATCCCACAGGAAACAAACTATATTTTAGTGGGATTCAGGATTCTAAAAGAGCCCTGAGAGGATGAGAATTTAACAGAGGTATTTTGGTGAGTTTCACAAACTACTCTTACTGAATCTTACCAAGGTCCCAAAGTGAGTAGATTACAGACTGCAGGAAATGTCTTTTTACAACGTTGAGTTTATTGATAAAACGTTTCTAGCTGGGATGGAATAACAGGGATCAGACTTACAGTTTCTCCTTAAGCAATAGAAAACAAAAACAAACGAACAAACAAAAAACTGAATAACACATATGAATATGTAAAACCGTGCCTTCCTGTCCTTTGAGCACAGAAGAGGTATCCCTGAAAGTTAAGAGACAAGCAAGAAGACCCCTCCAATAGCTCACTTGGTAGAGGGCCACTCCATACTCCCTGAGGATCAGGGTTTGATTCCCAGCACCTCACAAATGGGAGAACGATGTGGCAATCCACTCCCCAAGCAATTCTGAAACAATCAGCCACTGAAAGCCCTATGAGGCTCGATATGAGACAAACCTGACTCAACAGGACCTAACAACAACAACAACATAATGTGGAATTCCCTAGCTACAGCACTGGAATGTAAAACCAAATATACAAATATAGCCCAACAACCACCTTAAGAGGAGAAGACAGAATTGAGAAGGAAGAGGTAGATAGAGTTCATAGGGCATAATCCTAGAAAGAAGAAAACTGCAGGAGAAAAGAAACTTGCAGAGGCTTCCCTTCAAGTCTCGAGGGCTTATTGTAGTGAGTTCCATTAACAAGTACCAAAGGCAAGGAAAGAATGAAAAGGGGGAAGTGGAACTATCCCTAGAGATCACCCAAAGACTGGAATAGTTTTTGGTTCCTGCAGCTATCGTGGAGAGACACTTCAAATGAAGTAGTAACACATGCCCACTTAAAGACTTGTACTCAAATGTTCATAGCAGGTTTTTTTCTAATAGCCACCGATGTAAAATAACCAAATCTCTATCAATGTTTGAACAGAAAACCAAATTGTGATGTTATCATAAATTTAAATAGTACCCAATAATAAAATGAACAAAATATTGAGACACACAACAAGTAGATGAAACTTAAAGTCATTATTTTGAGTAAAAGAAGACAGGCTGAACAGTACATGCTGCATGATTTCACTTATATGGACTTTCAGTAAATTCAAACTAATCTATAGTTACAGAAAGCAGTCAGTGGTTGGGTAAGGGATAGATTTTGATAGAGGGAGGAATTACAAAGGTCATTAACTCACTTAGGGAGGAATAAAATTTATTATTCTGATTAAGTTGATGTGTTGAACCTATAAAAGTATGTTAATATTCACTAATGGTCATGTTTACTTTAAATAGATTAAGTTAATTTTGTAATATTTGTACATGAATTTCCATAGCTTTATTAATTATACCTAAAATCATGCATATAAAAATCAATAAAATGGATTTTACTTTACATTTGTTTCTAGACTTCTGATGGAAATATAAAGTTGCTTTTATTATTATTACAGTTGTTGTTGTTGTTAGGTATTGTTGAATTGGGTCCAACTTATAGCAAACCTATGTACACCAGAACAAAACATTCCCCAACACTGTGTCATGCCTGGCACCTTGTCACTGCTTCCCTTCCATTCATAGGGTTTTGGATGTTTGATTGTTTCAGGAGTAGGCCCCCAGGTCCTTCTCCCAATTATTACAGTGGTTGTTGCCATATAGGTCATATATGTTTGTTGATTTCTGTAATTCATTGTTTTTTTATGAGATTGCAGAAACAACCAGTATAGCAGGCCGTTAGCCACAAGATAGAAATTAACATTTAAAACCTTCCTGTAATAAAATTTCACAAGTATATTTAATTCAAAAACATGAATTTCAAGAGTAAAAAATAATATTGGTTTCTAATGATTTCTATGACTGTGACTTGTTTTCCATGAAGAAAATATTCTGGCAATTCTCCCTTAATACACTTGCAATTTTGCATATGTATTATTTTCTAAACAAGATAATTTATCAGCTGAAAGATACATGCATGATTTATGTTAAACAATTATTTTTGACTAATATTTTAGATCTAAAAAGGTAGTAATTTGATAAGTCATAAGAAATAAGAGTGCAAAATATGGTTTTATTTGCGTTGAGTTTTCCTTTAGAAGGTTCTAAAAAAGTAACTCTACTTTGTATTATTATCAATATTTGGTATTCAATTTAGAGTGAAATCTAATGGGTTAAAAGTTTTGGAAGATTTTTCATAATTGTCTAAATAAGTTGAATAAGTGTGAATTAATCAAACCACACATAGCTTAATAGAATTCAGTCGTAATAAGTAGAAAATAACAAAATTAATCAAAAGTTTCATTAGTAATCAAATTATATCATTTGAGCTTATCAGGAGGAGCAAAACATTTACTCTGATATTTCACATTTTGAAAAACTAGAACTATTTCCAAATAAGTACAAACAGTAAAACTCAAGAGTTTACAAAAACATAGCTTCTAAAAGGACACAAATAATGGGCATTAGTGCAGCCAATTTGAGAGAATACATTCTTTTCTTAACTACGGTGTGAATTAATTAAATTCAAAATTCATATTTTAAGTGGCATGGGTGTCTTCACTTCTGGTATTTCATTATATATAATTTTTGCACTATTTTATTTTTCCTACTTCACATTTTACCTATATAATTAAGAGGAAATTTCTCAAATGGAATTAGAGCCAAGAAATCCTTTTCAAGAATACACACTAATCCACTCTCCTTGTTAAAGTCTTACCTCTCCCATATGTTCATAAGTTTTCCCTTGCTGCAGAATTGCTGCAGAGCAATACTGCATTCTATAGCTCCATCTTGTGTCATGCAGTTACTTTAAATCATTTTCTTTTTTTCTCTGACCTGGATAATTATATTTCTGCTCTTTGAGGACACTTAATGATGACAAGGTGGGCTACATGTAAATGCTTGAACAAATATTCTAAACAAGTGTTAATAATAGCCTGATGGGAGGCACAGCTAATGTGTAATGCATTTGTTGCTCTTTCTATCAAACTCTCCTGTAAACAGCTCCTTCCTGCAACACTAGAATAACCTTGAGTGTCTGTCTCCTTTGCTCTGAGTTCCTCTGTGACAAGGACCATCAGCAGAGCATTACAATGGCCAGCTGCTTTGATCTGCAGCTGTAGACTACACTAATTCTTTCTGTCTTTATTTATTCTTTAAAAACAAAATTGGTCTTGAAGGTGGATCTTTATAACCACTGTGCCCATCTTCTAAAGTTGCCAATTTTCTATATGTGGCACAGTGATTAGAGAAAGTGATATAGTTCAGATATTGTTTTTGCTAGTGTGCTTACCAATAAAATTTCAAAAGCCTGTACAGTTTAGGACACATACCCTGAGAATCCTTGAGATGGGACAACTACAAAGGAAAGCTGAAAGCACAGATTTTTGTCAGTGGAGCATGAAGATGAGTATGAAAATGTCTTCAATACGGCATTGTAAGCAGCCCCTCTCTGCTAATGGTAGAATTTGCTGCAGGCAAATTGTATAATCTTTCTTTAATATATCAGTTTTCTTTTAATTGCATATAATCATATTTAATTTTCTTAGAAAAACATTCATTGAAAATTATATATCTATAGAATGAGCAGGGGAATTTTCCCCATAAGAAAAATATAATCATATTTTCCAGATAAAATATGATGAGTGCTGTTACCAAAATTTACGTAAAGTGTAATTTAAACCATATTCTAAATACTAAACATTTTAGATAAAGAAATCATTATTTCCTATAGCTAATATCAACCTTTCAGAAACACAAGCCAGGTAAAAAAATGTAATAGTTGTTTCCAAGTGGGCAATGCTATTATTTAAATGTTTATGTCTTACCTGGGAAGACATCTAATGGTTTTGTTTAATTCCTCAGAGGATTACAGATTAACCTGCATAAAAATAATGCTTGCCAATTTTTGCTTTAATTTTTTACATCAATGATTGAAATGTATTTAAAAAGAACTCTTGATAGTCTACAGCCATACCCACCTGGCATCCAATGACATCTGCTCTTGGCTGCTAAGGAGGGCCAGACCTGGTTAGTCCTTGCATGGGAGACCACCTGGGCATACGAGGTACTATAGTCTTGGGAGAAGGACCTGGCAGCCCACTCCCAAAACAGTTACCCATTGAAAATGCTATAAGTAGCACAGAACAACTAGTGGGAGGCATGACAGTATTGGGGAGAGTTCCATTCTGTTGTATATAGACTCATTATGATTTGGAATCTATGGCATCTAACAACAACTTGGTAGGTACATATTTTATATATTTACCATTCTTCCTTTCATTCATTCACTACTATTTTTTTAATTATCATCAAACACTTATGTAAAGTAATAAGACAGATGCAGAAGTAAAAACATGAAAAGAAACAATTGGCGATGTAAGACTTCACTGTACACACATGTCTATATATTTATTGATATGCATATGTATGTGCGCCTGCAGTCATACCACTATGGCATTGCATCGAGTCAGATCTCAGAAACTAAGCAGGGTCAGGCATGGTTAGTACTTGCATGGGAGACCGCCTGGGAACACCAGGTACTGTAGGCTTGGGAGAAGGACAAGGCAACCCACATCTCACAAACAATCAGCCATTGAAAACCCTATGAATAGCAGAGAAGCTCTGACAAAACTATTTTGTCTGTTATATGTAGGATCACTATGAAGAGGACACTGACTGGATTGCTTCTAACAGCAACAAAGATGTATATATAGGTGTATGTATATATGTATGTCTGCTTATATGTGTGTGGAAGTATTTGTTTCTATGTGCTTGTGTGTTTCTTCAAAAGAAATGGTAAATTATTCATTTTCCATGATAAATCGTTATCTTAACTAATAGAATGATAAATAACTATTTAAAACTTTGCCAAAAATTAAATGAAAACGACTAAAACTTCTTTAAATATTTCACTTTTCAGGGTACCAATCTTCTCATTTGGAAATTACTTCTGGCAAATATTACTCATATTATAATTAGATTTATTCACATAACATTTGTTTTCAGGACTGGGATATTGAACCTACCACCTCTGCATGCTGGGTAAGTGCTTTACTACTGAGCTACACATTTAGCTCCTTTATTTTTTTCTTTTGAGTAAAGCTCTTGCTAAATTGTGTGGCCTGCCCCTAGCCTGGGAATCAAAATTCTCCTGGCTCAGATTCCTGAGTTGCTGGGTTTTCACCAAAATGTATACAATCCATACAATGTACATCATCTTATATTTTATATGATATGGGCTAAGATAATTTTATTTTATTTTTTTTTTCAGTACTGGAGGGTTGAACCCAAAACCTCATGGATGCTTGCCAAGTGTTCTACCACTATTCTTCATCCCCCAGACTCTTTTTTATTTTTTCACTTTGAGGTAAGTTCTTACTAAGTTGTGTAAGATACCTCTGGCCTCTAATTTGCAATTCTCTTGCCTCAGCCTCTCAAGTTGCTGGGATTTTGAATGTGAGCCTTGGTACCTGTCTCAGATTTTTTTAATCTTTTATACTCAATCCATTCTTGTGTCTAAAATTTAAAAAATAGCATGCCAAATAACTAAGATGTTACAAAAAAGCACACAGATAGCCATGACATGCACTTATGTAGGTTACAGTTGTTCTTGGTAGAGTATCCTGAGTTTTTCTTAGACTTGTCATTATCAAGGTCCACTGAAGAGGATATAGCTCACCCTCTCCTTACTGTATTGTACAAAATGAAGAAAATGGAATAATATTTTTTTGTTTTTAAAAATATCTGTATTATTGCTTTTTATGTAACACATCTTTATTGAATTTGTTATTGCTGGGGATTCATTCAGCCTGGACAAAGTAGATGAGCCCCTGGTTCTGTGGGGGTGTCGAATAATAAATATGTACAGAACAATACAATTTCTGCTATTTTAAAGAAAAAATATCATAATGGGATAGTGAGTAATGAGGGTTGAAGGATACTTCATATATATATATATATATATATATATATATATATATATATATATATAATGTATTTATTCAGTCATTGTGTAATGTCCAAATCAGGCTAAACACACCTATCTCCTCAAAGATATATTATATCTTTATGAAAAATTTCAGAACCTGTTCTTCAAAATTTTTGAAATGTGCCGCACGTAATTGGTATCTGTAATCAGCTTCCTGTAGACTAGCACCTAAAAACTTCTAACTTATATTTAATAGTAACTTCCTTCTCACTTATCAACTTTTTGCCATTCTTTCCTCCCCACTATTTTATTCTATTATTCTGAAATACTTCATGTTTCTAGTCTTGAACTTACTATTTTAATCTTTGTCAATTTCATGTAGATACAATTTAGAAAAGATAGCAAAGCTCTATAACATAGTCAATAGGTTTAGGATAACTCCATAGTGTACATAACTCAATTTGTCTTCACTTGTTATAATTTCTTCTTAATGCAATAATTATTTTTAATTATTACTATTCAGTTCACACATCTTAATGTATTCTCTGTATTATAAATGCAATAGACATTCCAAATAAATAAGTCATGCAGATTCTATGTAGGAATACACAATCTGATTCTAAGGGGAAAGATGTAAACATACACAAAAAATACAGAAATTTGATTATTTTGTTTTCAATTATACTATGCCTAAGCAATATTCTAATGGGTGAAGGACATGGCAATCCATTCCAAAAGCAATCCTTATCCTGAAACAATCAGCCATTGAAAATCATATAAGGTTCTCTATGAGATGGACTGGACTTGATGGCACCTAACAATAATAACAAGAAGCAGTATTGGGCATAAGAAAGAAATAAGTGAAGCTTTTTTTTTTTTTTTTTTTACTTTTCAAGCAATTTGGAAAAGCTAAACTATAGAAATGTAATCTTAACTTAAATTCTTAATTTTATTTATGTTTTTAGAAGATTTAGATGAATTCACCTTTTTAATTAGCATGTTGTTGTTGTTGTTAGGTGCAGTCAAGTTGGTATCCGACTCATAGCGACCCTCACATGGTTTTCAATGGCTGACTGTTTTGGGATTGCCTTGGGAGTGGATTGCCAAGTCCTTCTCCCATTCTTAATTAGCATATACATCTCGATAACCAATGTAAGATTTTACCAAATCCAAACAGATTAAGGCATGGGTTTATCGCTACTGGTAATGAGCAATTTTGCTTTTATTCCAGCTTTCCTTAATTTCAGATTTAATCAATATGACAAAAGTATCCTCTAGAGTCTTCTATCAATTCATTCAGATATATAAAGAATACTCCAAAATTTTAAAGTGTAAATAAATAACATAAGCATCAACAACCAATAACCCATGAATATGAATGCACAACATATACACAAATCACTGTGAGCCTTGGAATTTGATCGTTTGGAAATCAGTTTTACATAGCTTATCAGGAAAAATAAATAGTTTACATTTGGCAACATAGGATCACTTTCTAGTGATAAACTTATTTCTATAGTCTGAGCATTTTGAACTAAATTCTTAATATAAAAATATGGCTGTGTATTGCATTAAAGGCTGTAGGACTGAATTACCCTTTTCAATTTGCACAAGAAAATGTCTCTACGTGGTTTTAAATTTTTTCTCAGTTAAACAACTGCTGAATCATTTTCTTCTTTAGGTAGCGGCATCCTTTCAGTTTTCACTTATATAAAACATAGCATTTTCTTTAGAGATGAGTGAAATTCTCATTCCCTTTGAACATTTAGCTTCCTACTGCTTTATAAAAATGAAAATTGAACAATAAACTAAAATTACATTTTTGTTTTATCATCCAATAAAAGGTCCATATACCTTTTGTGTTTCCATAGAATATGCTTTCCAGTGTTTTGCAACATTCCAGAGCTGAGAATTTTTTCACATTTTCAAGTTCTATTTCCCTTTTTCCTGGATAATTCCTTCTTTAATGCATCTTTCTCTAACGTTTAACTATGTGCAATTCAGAGTATTCACCTTTAATATTTAGATTTGCGACCTCCTCAACTGTCCAATTTCATTATTCACAAGTTTTTGTTTGTTTGGTTGGTTGTTTTTCAGTACTGAGAGGTTGAACCCAGTGTGCTTGGATATGCTAGGCAAGCATTCCACTAATGAGCCACAGCCTTAGCCCCTTTTTATATTTTTATTTTGAGGCAGGATCTCACTAATTATGATAGGCTGCCCCTGGCTTCAAACATGTAATCCTCCTGCTTTAGCTTCCCAACAAATTGGGATTACAACCAAGGCACCTGGCTCATCATTCACAATTTCTACTTTATACCAAACACTAGGACATTACTTCACCATTTTCTTTGCCACTTTATAGCAAGAATCATCTTTCCTTCAGTTTTCAATTAACTGTTCCTCATTTCTGTCTGAGATTTCACCAGAATGACTTTTAACATCCATACTTATACTGATATTCTATTCGTGATTATTTGTTTTCACTGAGAAGTTGGAGACTTCCTCTCCTGCTTTCTTCATTTCCTTCTAGCCCTTCACCAGAATCAACATCTAAGTACATTTTTCTGCCAACAGTCCCTTCAGAGCAATGTAGTCTTTTTCCAGGATGTTCTTCAAGACTGTTTCAGCCTCTATACAATCCTCAATTCTAAGGCTGCTTCCATTTTTAAGTATTTGCTGCTGCAGCAGTCCACTTTTTGACAACAAAATCTGTTTTAGTGATCTCACTCCCATTGGGCAATGAGGATTCAACACACTAACTTGAGGATGGATGAATAGAACTCAGTCTACAGTACATATCTAATGCCAGATTAACATAAAGCATGAGAAAATCATAATTGTTATTCCAGGGTCTACATTAATGGCAATCTATAAACTTTGAGATCCATAGCATGTCAGCCACAATGGGTCTTCGTCACAGCAATAGTGAGCTAATGAAGACATGCTGTCCTTCTGAGCTCCAATTTGTTGTTGAAAGCATCCTCAACATCACTCCTAACTCAGGAAAGATGCCCTTGGAAAAGCAACTGATTTCCCTTCCCTAATAAACTTCAGTGCAGAGGATATAATGCAGTGTCAGTTTTATAGTTAGTGATCTTAGAGTATATCCACCTACAAGGAAATGCAAGACAATATTAAGATATCACTCCCAAGATTTATGGAACCACCATGTAGTTTATTGAGCTGCTAAATTAACCTATATTCTAGAAAAGCTACTCTTCCAAGGTATATAAATTAGGAATGCTTTTAAAAAGGGCTTAAATGTAGCTCTCGAGTTACACAGAACCCAACATCAGCTCCAAAGTAACCCAGATTCTACCTAGAGCTGAAATAATTTCAAAATGCAACATTCTCTTTTTCATGGGAAAAACACTTCATGTATATTTTACCCAATATTTTTGACAATTTCTTACTAGATGGCATTAGAAAATCAAATAAATGTGTATACTGTATAAAATTTTACAGCTGTAGCAGAATCTCTGTCCCTTATGATAGGTGAATGTTTTTGTCTCAGAAGTGAGTTGTTGTTGTTGTTGTTAGGTGCCATTGAGTCGAGTCCAACTCATAGAGACCCTATGTACAGCAGATCGAAACACTTGCTGATTCTGTGCCAGGCAAACGATCTTATTTATGTTTAAGCCCATTGTTGCAGACACTGTGTCAATCCATCTGCTGGAGGGTTTTCCTCTTTTGCGTTGACCTGCCACTCTCCTAAACATGATGTCCTTCTCCAGGGATTGATCTCTCCTAACTACATGTCTGAAATATGTAAGACGCAGTTTGACCATTCTTGCTTCCCAGGAGCACTCTGGTTTTAGTTATCACCATATTGGATTCCTGATGGGGAAAAAAAAAAGATAGACTTGGTTAATTTTCTTCTGTCTTGAATATGTTAACCTACCCCTTCTGCCATCTTATGATATAGCATGAAGGCCCTTGTTAGATTCCAGCAATATGTACTTGAGAACCACAAGAAAACTATTTTTGTTGTTTGTAGTTTACCTTGTCTTCTACTGTTGTTGTTAGGTGTCCTCCTAACTCAGTCGGCTCTGATTCATAGCGACCCTACGTACAACAGGTGAAACAGTATTTTCAGTGCTTCTCTGCTATTCATAGGGTTTTCAATGACTGATTGTTCTTTTGGGAGTGGTTTGCTGGGTCCTTTTCCCAAGCCTACAGCATCTGGTGTTCTCAGGCGATCTTCCATCCAAAGACACCAGGCCCAACCCTGCTTAGCTTCCAAGAATGGACACCACAGTGGCAAGGCTGCAGGCAGTCTTCCATTAGAGAAGGAGAAAAATGGACTAAGATATAAGGCAAATATAGAACTATGTGTGCATGATTACATCACATGAAGTTGAAACTGTCTTACTACAATATCTTTTTTGTCACTGGCTTTGAAGAAACCAATTGCCATATCATGATCTGCTATGGAGACAGCCACATATTAAGTATCTAAGTGCAACAATCAGTGAATAGCCAGAAAGAAACTGATGTCCTGAGCTGAATAGTGTTCCAGATCCTTGATCAATACTGTCAAGGATCATATGAGCTTAGAATAGGATCTTTCCCTATTGAACCTCTGATAAAACCAGTCTTGGCTGATTGTAGCCTTGTAAAACCCTGAAGCAAAGGAATCACGTAAATACTATCCAGACATCAGACCAACAGAAACCATGAAAAAAATGATTTTTTACTGTTTATTCTATTGTGATACTATTTCAATGTATCAACAGCAATCTAATACAATCTCATTTATCACCACACATATACAGACACATACATTATCACTGATTTTCTGATTCATCAGAAATTTTAAGAAAAAGAAAGGGACTTACACATATACACAACCATACACACAAGGTCTGAGCAAAATATAATTTGAATGTTTAAATAAAAAAATTGCAGTAAAAGCCATTGATACTCCCCCAAATAGTCCCCCTGCCTTCAACCATTATCCCATCATTCCTGACAATGTCTGAAGCAGTTCTGGAAGTCATCTTCATGTCTTTAGTTGCAGTATTGTGGCCACCTCAATGTCCTGAATCATTTCAAAACATTTAACTTTCATGGTCATTTTGACGTTGGGGAAGAGTCAGAAGTTGCATGGTGCCAGATCTGGTAAATAAAGTGGATGAGGGCATACTGTAAAGTATTTATTTGACAGAAATTGCTATGCCAGAGGCAATGTGTGACAGTACTGTCATGATGGAAGATGAAGCTAAAGACACTCACAAAAGAGGACTTCCAGAACAGCTTCAGAAAATGAGAACAATGGTGGGATAAGGGTATTTAAAGTCATGGGGAGTATTTTGAGGGGGATTAATGACAATGTGTATTTTACTGTAATAATTTTTAATGTAAATATGAACTCTATTTGTTACTCACACTCCATATTAGGTGTTCAACACACACAAAAACACAATATATTCACATATAAAAATATTGGACCCAGTTAATTGTTAAGTGAAATATTGATTTTAGAATTATGCATTTTTCAAATTTTTTATACCTGGACTGATTTCTTCTTCACATTTCTTAGCTCAGAAAATGAACTGAATTTTTATAACTGAGACAGCTAAGTAAATCTCTTCTAGTAGATTGGTCAAAAAGTCAAAGGCCTGAGGCTTTGCCAATTACTACTTCCTGAAAATGCCAGATTCAGAGGTCATCACTGTTATTATAAACTATGAAAATAAAAAAGGATTGAAATTTTTTTAGGTATGATTACAATTTAAAAGCTGATATATGTGTTGCCATGGCAATAGTGTTTTATTTACAATCCTTGTCTTTTAAGGAACTTATCCATTAAAAAGTAGGAAAGAATTTCTTCAATCTTAACATTGAATTACATTAGTAGCTTTTATTACTATAATAATATTTGTTCATTTTTCCGTAAGAAGCATAAAATGCTCCGATGCTCATTGTTCATTTAGTACATTTTTAATGACATTGATAGACTTGTTACTTAAATCCATCTAAAGAAAATGAATATGTGCTGCGTATTCCAATTAAACACATGTAAATACACTACTGTGTCTGGAAATTGGCACACATAAATTCTAGATGATATATAGGACAGAATATTATAAATAATGTTATAATGTTATAAATAATGTTCATACATTATGAAGGACTCCCATTTCCTACTTTGCTTACTTTATGAGAAACTGTACTAAATGAGGATAGAATAGTGTTTGCGTATGTAACAATTGAATCTAACATTGCAGTTGCTTAAAACATCAAACAATAATTTCATTTCTCACCTTCACAAAATCACTTAGGATCCAGGTGAGTCTCCCTGGTACTGGTTGCCACCAATTCACTGACTGAAGTTAGTTTTTTTGTTATGGTTGCATGGTTTCAAGACAAAAATCTCATTGTCCTGGAAGGGTAACTGAATATTAGAGGATATTCTACTGATTGGAAGGGACACACATGGTTTCTACTCACAGCTCTTTGCCTATAACCTGTTTCATGGCCCTTTCTAATTGCAAGAGGGCTATGACAAATAAGGACATGTTATATGTGTGAATTTCAGAACTCTCCCATATCTATCTTCCAGGTAAAATCATTCATTTGTTCTCTGTACTCGCATTTCAGAGTAGGATATTTTTGAACCACTTGAAACCCTCTCCCATTGGTCTGTTCTAATTTTGAATCTTCCATTTGCCTTTTTCCTTTATGTCTTGATAAGGAATATGTCATTTTCTTTCACACCTTTTTGAACATGTTATTTCCTTTTCTGAGCTTAGATCTCCTTGTTTTTTTTTTTTAACTTTTTGTGGTGGGGTGGAGTAACAAGGACTCAGCAATTTTTAAGTTTATCCAGTGCTCCAGTACCATTAAAGAGAAAAGCTTTTTGTCCACAAATTCCTTGTTTATGTTGCCATAATACAATGTGCTGTACAAAGCTATATTACATATTTTATCATCCTGTATTATTCTCACTTTCATTCTGACATCTCTATATTGTCTCATTTTTATTTCCTCTTTTCATAAATGTCTTATGTTATAAAGAATATAGAATATGAAGTGTCCATGCTATGACTATGCATGCTTCAAAAAGAATGTAGTTCACAAGCTTTATTGTTGTGATAACTAAAGTGTTGGGCATAGAACTTGTGGATATGTGAGGGCTGAAAATGTGGAATTTCTCATTACAAAACAAAATAACAATATTTAAAAATAGGAAATGTGATCACTTATAATTATATAGGTTTTGTATATTACACTTATTCGCAGAGATTATCTTTCACATACTATAACTCATTTGATCAGACAGTTTTCACAACATTAAAGTATTTAACACAACTACAATATTGTATGCTTGTGATTACTTGTTTTCAATTCTATCTAGTAGGTAAGAGGAAGAGTATAAACAATGGCATGGAATTAAAATTGAAAATTCTGTTTCAGTAAAGGAATAATTAGAGAACATTCTGGAAAAGTCTGTGTGAAGTAAAATAATTGCAAATAGCAACCTGAAGTAACAAGTAGGTGAATCATTTTGGGTCTATTTTTCTTTTAATTGGTAGGTTGTTATCAAGAGTTGTAAGAGTGTCAACAACCTATTTCTTCAAAATATAGACATTACAAATTTTTAGAGCTCCCTGGTGTTTGCAATCTATTCCACCCTAAATGTCCTCTAATTTTACATCAATCATCTAATGATCTAGATTGCCTATTGCTTCCAGCTATCTTTTCATATTTTATTTGGTTAAAGGAAAATCAGCTTTACATTGTGAAAATGCATACTGTTAGTGAATTCTGAAATTGTGAGAAATTGTGCTGTAATTACTGCATATTGGCTCTCCACGAACATGTTGCTTCAATGTGGGAAGATCTGCCAGGAAAATTAAGTTTCTCTCCTCAGTAGTCCATCGTTAGAGCAACAATTGTGGAAATCAAGTGAGATGTGTAGCCATATTTGATTGCCTTAAATGGCACATTTATTCACGCCAGCAAGAATCTATGCTTCTAAATAAATTACAAAAGGAAAATGAATCAGTCTGTGGATGTGGATTCTCTCGGGTTGAATGTAGGTGGATCAGCTTGTACTTAACATCTGTTCAGACTGGAAATGCAGGGGAGGTTTAATATGTTTACTCAATCATACTGATTTCCTGGGTGCCAAGGCAGAAAATCTAAAACATATGACTTCTGTTCACACTATGAGGGAGCTATTTAGAACAAAGGTGATGATCCTGGAAGAAAATGTGGAGATACTATCTTGGGGGCAAGCACAGTTGGCTGCCAGCAATCAACAGCCCTTAACCAAAAACATTGCAGGCTTTTGTCAATCGGTGTACAAGGCAGCTTCTGAAAACATTTAAGAAAGAATAGAAAACAAAACTGGCATATTTCTTAACATAGCAAATGAATATCAACATATGGTCTCCAGTCCTTTTCATTCTCTACCCCCTCTACTCTGTAATGCATTTCACATAGCCTATAAGTTTAAATAGTTGTTTCTAAAGCAAAAATTTTTCAAAAGATTTCCTGTACTTATAAACACATTAGCTAAGCAGACAGTATTTTGTTACGGCATCAAAAGAGAGAGTCAAAAGGAAGACGATGTATAAGTAATCCTCTTTCTAGCAAAATGCAGAGAAACGTGCATATGTATATCTATATCAGAAGAAAGTCATCAAATTCTATACAATTATTTTTCATAAATATACTATACATCTGCTTGCTTAAAAGCAAGATTATATAATGCCCACGGTTTATGTCTTCTAGGTTTTATTCAAATTAAATTCTCATATCCCCTTAAAATGCCCTTGTTTTTATTGGAAAGCAACATAAAAATGGTTACAACATAGTGAAATTATGTGCCTTACTATATTCCATAAAATATACTAGGAGAGATCACAAGGAAGAAAAATTAATTATGTTTAGGTAATATAGAAACAAATCAGAGTTGATATTTCTTTGAGTACTGAAAAATGAATGAAAATTCACTAGTTGGAGAGGAAAATAATATAATGGACTGAGGGAAAGGTTTTTAGAAACATTAAAGAAATATTTAAAAGCATGGAAAATTCAGTAATTATTTTCCAATGGAATAAAATGTATGTTGGATGCATGTATAACTTTCAAAGGACATATACCTGAAAGTTAGATGGGATAAAATTATCTTAAACTGCTGATACTAAACTAAGAAGATCGTTGTTGTTGTTGGGTGCCGTCTAGTTAGTATACGACTCATAGTGACCCTCATAGGGTTTCCAATGGCTGTTTCGGGATTGCCTTGGGAGTGGATTGCCAGGTCCTTCTCCCATTTTGTGGTGGTGGGAATTGAACTCAGGACCTCAGAGACTGCAGTGCAGTGCTCTAACAACTGAGCTAAATCCCAGCCCACTAAGAAGATTACACTTTTTAAAAGATACCTATAGCTTGCATGCCTACAGCCTTACCACTGTGCCATCCAATCCTGCCAAATATAGGAAGCTAAGCAGGGTCAAGCCTGGTTAATACTTGGATAGGAGACTGCCTGGAATCATCAGGTGCTATAGACTTGGGAGAAGGACCTGGCAACCCACTCCCAAAACACAATCAGCCATTGAAAACTCTAGGAATATCAGAGAAACACTGACAATACTGTTTCACCTGTTGTATCTAGGGTTGCTAGGAGTTGGACAGGGACTCATTGGCATCTAACAACATAGTCTACATAGTGTAAAATGGGTGTATGGAAATCTAGGTCCTCCCCACCCTACTGTCTGAAAAATTCCTATCGCCATCGTTTACACTTTACTTTTCATACCATAGTTACAGAATCTTGTCTTTTTGTCCATGAGAAACTTGGCTAAGAACTTTTTAATAAGTACATCTAAAATAAATATTTCTTAAATTGTATTTTAAATGCAAAAGCATGAATAGCTATCTTTATACTAATAGATTAAATAGCAGTAGATAAATTTCAGTGACTATAGTGTTGTTAAGCTGGGATTTAGCTCAGTTGGTAGAGCGCCACTCTACAGTCTCTGAGGTCCTGAGTTCGACTCCCAGCACCACAAAAATGGGAGAAGGATATGGCAACCCACTCCCAAGACAATCCCGAAACAATCTGCCATTGAAAACCCTATGAGGATCGCTATGAGTTGGACACGACTCGACAGCACCTAACAACAACAACAATAGTGTTGTTAGGTGCCCTCCTGTCAGCCATAAAGGATCAGACTCATGATGACCCTTTGTACAACAGGAGAAACAGTATTATTAGTGTTGCTCTGCTATTTGTAGGGTTTTCAATGGCTGATTGCTTTTTGGGAGTGGGTTGCTGGGGACTTCTGGCAAGCCTACAGCACTTGGCATTCCCAGGTGGTCTCCCATCCAAGTATTAACCATGTCCCACCTTCTTAGCTTCTGATATCTGACCAGATCGGGCACAACAGTGGTATGGCTGCAAGCATGTGACCATATTAGTTAGAGCAAAATAAAAAAGGATGCAGGGTTTTTTTTCTTTTCAAGTAATATTCAAACTATTTTTATTCAAATTTGCTTGGTCAGTTAAGTCACACTACCAGAGTAGAGTGGTAGAGTGCAACACCATTGCAATACATTGAAGGAACACGGCTAACAGAATTAAGATAGTTTCTTTTTTAAATAATACAATATAAGCACAAGACAGCACTATATAAACACAAATAAAAGCTCTCTATTGCACTTGCATTTGCAAATGTGTAATATTTAGGGTGTTGAGTTGATGGATTGATGAAATCACATAAAGAAAGCCTATTTTCTTGAAGGACGTGACTTATATAAGCAAACTTCTTTATTTGCATATTTAAATATTAATTTTAATAAGCAAATTGAGAAAACTAAAATATGAATGATGATATAGATATGATGTCTATATCTGTATATACTCTTTCAAAGTAAATGCATGCAATTAGTTGATTAAAAAAACCCTCAATCTATCATGTTGTTTTTGTTAGATCTGACTCAAAGCGACCCTGTGTACAAATGGCAAAACAGTATTGTCAGTGCTTCTCTGCTATTCCTAGAGTTTTCAATGGCTGACTGTGTTTTAGGAGTGGATTTCTGGGTGCTTCTCTCAAGCCTACAGACCCTGGTATTCCCAGGCAGTCTCCCATCCAAATCCTAACCAGCCCTGACCCCACTTAGTGTCCTAGATCTGACTGGACCAGAAGCCTCAGTGGTAGAGCTGCAGGCACCAATCTATTATAGAAAGTAATTAATAATAGAAACATATTGAATCCATAAATTATAGTATAGTATATAGATTTAGATATAGCATAGTATATAGATTTCCTTTTTGCTATTTTTAAATTCCATTCATGCTCCTCATATTTGCTGAGGATAACCAAGGAAATGCATTGGTATTGTTATTATAGGAAGTACTGGCTAAAATTTTTTTAACTCAAATCAAGCAGAAATAATAAACAGGAGTTTGAGTTTAAATTTGAGCGGACTTTAACTTAATTTTATCAACTATTAAGTTAAGCTGAGTTTTCAAAACTCCATAATATAACCAGAAACTGCATATTCTATTACTGACCCAAAATGTATGCCAATAAAAAAATAATTGTGTTTGAGATATGTATGCAGTTCATGACTAATGCTAGGACTTGATTACTAACATTAGTCCTCATCAGGATCCCAATTCTAGCTGTAATGTTTGTCATATTTGTAAGACATCAATTTGCTACAACAAATAGCAAGAGAAAATATGGCAATAAGAACAGAATGTGCCTCATGACTTCCATCCACATACAAAGAAATACATACAAGGCCATTCAAAAATTGAAGCAGTTGTTTAATATATGCACATATAAATAGGTTTAAATATTCTTCCCATTATGTGGGCAGTCATATCAGAATAAATACACACATTTCATTAGACAAAGAGTAAAAATCTTAAATATATAAATGACTTTTATTTTGAATGTTTGAATGTTGTTTCTTAGAATTTTTTCTATGAAGTCTAATTTTGAAAGTGGCTCTAATTTAAAAAATGTTCTGTATATGTAAGTCCAAAATTATATGTATCATTTTATATTTTATATTACTTTGAATATGTGTTTCTTAATATAATAATAAGTTAAATTTATAGATGCTCTCCTGGAGGGAATATGTATCTGTACATACTTCATAATTAACTAGGATACTGAATTTGAATGAGAAACAGAGATGGAGGTGCTGGGGAGACAGACAGAGGTAAAGTAACAGAGAGAAAGTATGTGAGAGAGACAAGTTAACAATAATTTTCAATGCGTAATGCAGAATTTTATATTTTCTTCACCAACAGAGACTATTTTTTTTCTGTACTCTGTCATGACTGATAATGAGCTAAAGGTTCTTTCCTAAATCCAAAAATGTCAGTGATCAAAAAGTAAATTTTAAATCATCATCACAAGATAGGTTAGCTGGTGTCTGGCATAAAAATGACTTATTGAGCAGGATTTATGCTGGAATACACATTGACTGGGTAAAATTTACATCTAAAACTGATTCCTTTAGTCTAGAACGAAAGATATCTCTAACACATTTCAATCTTCCACCTAAAGTAGTAAAGTTGAAAACACTGTACTTTTCTTAGCTTTCCTCAGGTTATCCATTTTTGTTACAGGATATTTCTGTTCAGTTCTTATACCATGGAGATTTTCACTGTTTGACAAAAATCCTGGCTAATTTAAACCTATGGCAAGAAGCAGGTTAAGGTCAGTGAAATAGCATAATCACACATTGTCTTGTTCAGTGAAGTAAAGCTTAAAGAAAAATGTAGGCTGAAAGCTAACCAAATCATTGTCAACTCTGAAACTGTCAAAAATTCCAGTCTTCCAGCATGTTATTCAAGTTCCCCTTTGCATTTGGGGTGCTTTGCAATAAGTAAGTGCCTTTTGGAATAAGTCAAATTTCAGAGTATTGTCTGACTCAATATTTCTACTCAATGAAATAATAAGTTGGTGGATAATTACAAAATTAGAAGTGAAGAAATACTCTACGTGGTTAAACCTGTCGAAATTTCAACCTCTGCAACTGTCAAGGAGCTTCCCAAAGAGCTCTAATTACTTCATCTACTAACTGGGACCAGTAAAATTTCTCTTCTTTCTCAGCAAGGCTCATTTAAGATCAGATTGAGTACGTTTTTCAAAAGCATATTTGAAGTAATAATTTATGATGATATGGTTTTAATTCTCACTGAATTGCAGAGAATATTACACTAAAGATATCAGAAGTTATAGTCTTCAAAATCTTGGCACATGCTTGTAATCACAGCCACTTGGGAGGTCCAGGCAGGAGGATTGGGAATTCAATGCCAGAAATATCCTGTCTTAGAGAGACCCTGTCTTCAAATAAAAAGTAAACAATGGTCTGTAGGGGTGTAGCTCAGTGGTAGAGTTCTTGTAAAAAGCATATTTGAGGCCCTGGGTTCAACCTCTGAGTACCAGAAAAAAAAGAAAGAAAGAAATTATAATATTCAACTTTCACCCAAAAACTTCATAAGAAAATATATTAATATTCATGCATCACTTTCATCATACCTCAGTAATTCAACTACTTGCCAAGCAACTATGATGTGCAAATGAATATCTTTATGATTAGCATAATAAATATCTAAAGTAAAAATAACTTCCATGAATAACCAAGTTGAAATATGATTAATCTCCTTAAAGGAAATACAAAGAAAGTTTTACTTGGTTTAGAAGACAATATCCTAGCCAGGCACATTGTTGTACACCTATAATTCAAGCAACTTGGTAGGCAGAGGAAGGAGGATCACAAGTTCAAGGCTGGAGGCAGTCTTTGTAACAGTGAGATGGTACCCTATTCCAAAAGAAGAAGTAAAAAAATGGGACAAGGGTGCAGCTCAGTGGTAGATTACTTGCAAAGCATGCACAAGGCTCTAGGCTCAACCTCCAAGTACTGCAAATAACAACAATAATAATGATAATAATAACAATACAATATCTTCTTAGATCAAGACAGTTTGTAGCAATGAGAAAAACTTGAAATTAAAATGCTTCTTATTCAAGCCATTCAAAAATCTGAAAAAAATGCAAATATTTTTGAATAATGCCATAAATAGTTTGTCTTTCAAGACTTGCCTCATCAAACTTATCTCACATTACTGCTCTCCTATCCCATGTCCCTAAAAATCACATTATTGAATGTAACATTTTAGGTACTAGACTTTTATTAGAGAGGCTAGTGCACACAGTTGTCACCAACAAAGCCTTGAATAGGTTCTTCTCAATGTGCTGACCCCCATTAGTAATCAGATACAAATCTGAAGAAATTCACACTTCTTAACAGTAGAGGGTCCTAACTTCTTTTATATAGATGAGAAACTAACCAAATGCTATTTGAAAGTATAAAGTAATGGAGACATTTTTGAGAAGTGAAGACTTAGATATGGTACAGCAACATCTTGTTATGAAGCCATAAAATATTTCATATGAGCTATTTGACCCAAGCATGTGAGTCAAAAATTTCCAGCAGTGTCTATTTTTTTCATTTTGTATCTTGGTGTAACTATTCAATAGTCAAATAGACTTTATGAAAATCCTATGAATCACAGTTTAATTCTTTACTATTCTTGCATCTGCTTTTTTTCTTTCAACCTAAAAGTTGCACAGTTCTTAAATTACACATCTCTTCTTTCATGTTTGCTTCTAATTGGAGTCAGTCCTTACCGTGTTTCTCCCTCCCTGGATTGATATGCCCATTCCATTTCTATGACTTTCCACATTCTGACTTTTGGCCAATGTCACCTACTCTAAAAGTACATAAATTGCTGAGACAGTTTGTTTATTGCCCCATTATACACTTTGATCATTGGGTATGTGTCATTAGTCTAGCCAGCCATTTGGATATATAGCCTCTTAAATGCTCTTGAAGATAATTATATTTTCAACTTTACCCTAATTATGGGGAGATGACACAACACACACAGGTAGAACTCTTAACTTTTAAAATTTTACACGTGGCATTTTGAACCATCACTTTTAAATCTTGATCTCATCTCTAACACTGTTTTGTTTATTCGTTGTTTTAATTTGAGACTTCATAATTTCTCTTTTAATCTTACCTCTTTGCTAACTCATGATATTATGAATTAGCTATTGGATTTGTTCAATTGATGCCTCCTATCCTAGCATTTAGCCTGCAGCCATAGCCCTGTGGCATCCGACCCCATCAGATCTTGGAAGCTAAGCAGGGTCGGGCCTGGTTAGTACCTGGATGGGAGACTGCCTGGGAACACCAGAAGCGGTAGGCTTGGGAGAAGGACCTGGCAACCCCCTCCCAAAGATCAATCTGCCATTGAAAACTCTATGAACAGCAGAGAAGCACTGACAATAGTGTTTCCCCTGTTGTACAGAGGGTGGCTATGAGTCGGATACCGACTCGATGGTACCTAACAACAACAACAACAACATCCTAGCATTTAAAGAATGGCCTTTATAATCAAACAAACCCATCTATATCAGACTCATTTTGAAAAATATAACCTCAATATTCTCTCACTTTTAAAAATCTTTCAGTTTGTGACCCCTGCTTATGTTACAAGACTCAAACTCCTTTGGTAGACATTGAAAGTTCTCTTATTAGGTCTAGGCTACCTGACCCCTTTTTATTATTATTTCTCGCAGCGTTTTAAGAGCTAGTTGACTTCCTTCTGCACATTGCTCACTATTTTCAATTTCATATTCTTACTGCTGTTTATCTGTTTTACCCTAATATTCATTTTTTCACTTCTAATAAAACTTACTCTTTCTCAAAGGTCATTAAATATCAAATTTCAGTCAGAATTTCTATTTAACAATTTTATGGAGTTCTTTAATCATGTGAAAGAAAAAGATATGTAAGCAATAAATATGGTCATAATAAATTAATCCGATATTGAGAGATTTGTTATGGAAAGCTGGAATACCATTAATTATCACTCTTCTTCTGTGGTTTCTACTCACCCAGATTATATTTCCTTAAGGTAAAATATATTATCATACTCCTTTTCCTCTTTATTTTTATTCTTCCTTATGAATTTCCCAAATAAAATATTATCAGTATATTACCTTGCTGGTTGATCGCCTAAGTAGAGAGGGATGTTGTATAAAGGCAAGTTTCTGGGAAGATTTTATTTTTTTCAATTTGCTGTACTCACTGATTCAAGAAAACCTTCCAAGACTACATATAAAGTTCCCACTTTGTCATTTGGAATTAATTATGAAATGACTACTGAGAGATTTATGATGTAAGGTATTCTTCAAAGTATGAAGAAAATAGCACGAGAAAAAAGCCCTGCTCTCAGGAGATTCTGTACTTTCTTAGAGTTGAGCTAATTTTATAATTACATTTGTTTATTAGTGTGTGTCTTCAATCTCTATGCTTCTCCATCTTGTATTCTCTATCTCTGCATAATCTCTACTCCCCCAGGGCAAATATTATCTCTCTTTTCCTTCCCTTTTGGTAAGGTACTGCTAATCACAGAGATTTTTAGCTTGCAGTATTGGAGAAGACAACACATTGGAAAGCAGATATACAAATATCATCTGTGCAACTACTTATAGTCTGGTATCTAGTTTAGTGCTGTCCTTTATGTATATGATCTATTTTACTTGAAATGAAAGTTTTCTTTTATATTCTCTTTTCAGATTTGGTTAAAGGAAAAAAATTTATTCTAGGTTTTCCAACTTTTTAAACAGTTTTTTTTCATTGTTTTTCATTTTTTCCCCCCATTTTTACTAGGATTGCAGCCGTAGCCCTGTGGCATCCGATCCTGTCAGATCTCCAAAACTAAGCAGGGTCGGGCCTGGTTAGTACTTGGATGAGAGACTCCCTGAGAACAGGCTTGGGAAACCTTAGCCAGCAACCCACTCCCAAAAACCAATCCACCATTGAAAACCCTATGAACAAGAGAGAAGCACTGACAATAGTGTTTCACCTGTTGTATGCAGGTTCACTATGAATCGAATACGACTCCATGGCATCTAACAACAACATTCAATGAATTTCATTACGAAGTTTCCTTATACACATATCTTTGTATATTGCTCATGTTCACTTCCACAATTACATTCTCAAGCTCCCCTCATTAATCCCCTGCCTCCCCAGTAATGCTCTCCCTTCTGCTTGCATGTATTTCTTTTGTATGTGTAGATACATGTACAAAGATTCTGCCTTTGAGAACAAAGCATGGGATATTTCCTTCATTTCTCCCATTGACCTTTCTTATGGCCCCCTCTCTTTAGTTCCCATTTTCCCTTTATGTAATCCCCCTTCTACTTCCATCACATACATACGTACACACACACACACACACACACACACACACACACACACACACACACACACACAACCCATATATAGAAATCTTGCATCCACATGCAAGGGGAAGCATGCAATAGTTATCTTTCTGGGTCTGGTTTATTTCACTTAAAATGATGATCTCTAGTTCCTACCATTTTCCTGAAAATGTCATAATTAGTATTTCGTGTTCTTTTGTGCAAATGTCTCCAGGGCTTAAAAAGCATCTTTAGAGCTGGTTTCCATTTAAATAATAAAAGAACAATTCTCAAGACTGTTTGAATTTTCTAAAACAAGGTTGATTCATGTTAAAACTTTTTTTTTTTTTGTGGTAGTGGGAGTTGAGCCCAGGGCTTTGCACTTGCACGCTTTGCAAATGCTGGACCACTGAGCTCTAACCCCAGCTAATTTTTTTTTTTAACTATCTGAGACAGAGTCTTGCTAATTGTGCAAACTGCCTCTGGTCTTGAACTTTCGATCCTCCTGCCTCTGTATCCTGAGTCCCTGGGATTACAGGCGTGCACCACTGCAGCCAGCCATGACTCATGTTAAAATTTTTAACACAAATGCTGAAGAGTAAAAGTTACTATGCACTTTTGTTAATTTTCAATAGTGACTACTAAATTATCTCTTTGATATTACTTTTGAAAAATACAACAGAACATAGCCCATATGTGAGTAAATCTACATGTTATATTAAGTGATTTTTAACATTAATATCAATTTTCTCTGAGAAGGAAAATAATGTTTAGCCTATTTTGTCCTTGATGTTATTCCTGATTGTCTTTTCTTTCTAATGTTGCTATCCAAATCCATTAGTTTATCCTTTTAGCATCAACTTTAAAGTACATGCAAAATCAAAGTATCCTCACAATCGCTAAAGCTCTAAATCAATTAGATCCATCATAATCCCTACCTTGGACTTAAAAAAATTAATCTTCCACTTCTGCACTTGCACTGTTTGTCCTTGGCAAAAATGACAATGATGGATTAAAACTATGATGACTCAATGGTGTGACCGTACTATTCCAAACCTACTGGGGTTGTTGTCACATTCAAAATAGAATCCAAAGTTTTATGAAGCCCCATGCCATTTCCAGCCCTTTACTTTCTGAATCTCGGTCACTCTTCCTTTTACTCTAATCACACTGGACTACATGCTATGGATCTAAGGTTCTATGTTGTTTTCTTTATTTTTTAGGCCCAAAAGCTCAATCTTTTGAACTTACAACCCTATAATGTAATGTGATATGTAATGGTTTGCAGTCAGTATTATGAACTGATAAAGACAATGAAAGTGTCCAATGCTTGCATTATAACCTTGTCTATTTTAAAGATAGGACATTATATTTTTAAAAATTAGAGTTGGAAGTGTTTAGAAATAAAATCTGTCAATATATGACTTTGTTCAAAAATGTACTTGTGTGTGGGGAGTTGTTTTATCACTTGCAAAAGAAAAGTTACAACGTATACAATATCTTAGAGAGAGTTTTATTTTTATCTTATTATAATCCAGTTGAGCACTATAAAAATTCTCAGTATGTGTAACATAAAACCAATATTATTTATGACTTCTACTGCCTCACAGTTTGCTGTCAAGATCTTTATGGCAGAAAATCTATTCTCGATATGCCACTATTTCCAGCAATCTCTCTTCCTTTCCAATGTATTCTTTCCCAAAGTTGAATTTAGTATTTCATTGCATGGTATGTCAAGGCATGCTACAAATTTAAGTTCATTTCCCTAGGAAAAGATATATGAACGTTATATTTCCTAGCTGTCCACATACATATACCTGATAAAAAGAAATTTTAGGATATTTTCTTTGATATAAAATATTATAAAGATTTCCTTTTTCAATGATAAATTTATATAGAATGGTGAACTTGAAATATACATAAAATTAAACTGATTCAATGAAAGAGTGGTAATATACTGTTTCTAATGTTAATTTTCTATCTGCCTTGCTTTGTGAATGTTTAACTACTTAGTATGTTTATTTTGGACTGTGGAAAAGCAATCACATCGACATAATTCCTAATACTAATATTTCCTTTATTAAGTTCATATACTTTTCAATGACATTGCCTTTCCTGGAGTTTGACTAAAGTTTATATTTATAAATAAAGAGTTTTTTTCTATAACTTTTAATGGTGTATGAAAAGTGAAGCAACTGCTACAATCACATCATTTCAAGATAATCATAACAATTCATCATCTAAAATTAGACAACAGTCCCTTTATTTTATAGGGCATGATAATAGTTTAATGGATTTGATACTTTGCTAGAATGTTAAAATATTATCAAAAGATGCTAAAAGTCAGGATGCTTTGAGATAATTACAACAGGAAATAAAAACATCTTTTGTTATTTTAATCTCAAAGATTCTCATCATGCATAAGCACACTTGCATGGAAACACCAACCGCATTGTCAAATATATATATACATAT
>VMDO01022177.1:0-33787 GCA_007922755.1 Pedetes capensis
GTTGACCATTGGTGATCAAATCAACCTTCAGCCCCCATTCTACCCCTAGAGGTATGGAGTGGGCTTTGTCATATATTCTCATTCCAATCTCCTTTGCCAAAACTTTGAGTTGCTCACTAGTCTCTGTCTGGAAAGCACCATGTTCATCCAAGCATTAGCTTTTATCGGTAGTTCCAAAAGTTTATTTATTTGCGTGACGGTCCTCATGTGATTACTTTAAGTCCCTGAGGCCAGTAATTTGGGTTTATATTTGTACCTTCAGTGCCTAACAGTGTATCTTCTTCAATTAAAGAATGGATGAATAAAGGTCTAGGGATGTTGCTTAGTGCTAAATAAAGCATTTACCCAGCATGGACCAGGCCCTGGGTACTAGAACTGAGAAAAAAAAAGAAGAAAAAAAAAAAAAAAAGAAAGAAAAGAATGATGAATGGACACCTCCTCCCTGAAACTACCCTAAGCAACTGATTTGTCCTTTCCTCTGTCACACTCTTTCCATATATTTCCAGTATGCTACTTGTTACTTTATATGGCTATCTCCCTAATGTGTAAGCAGAAAACATTCTTTTCTATTCCTATATCTCTGGACATATCATATAATAGGATCTCGATAAATATTTATTGAAAGAATGAAAATTTGCCTCAAGCTTGTGGGAGGCATTATAACTAATATGTTAAATATCAGACTCCTGATTTTTGAAATGAACGCTGGACCAAAACTAGATAGAAGACACTTAACAGTAAGCTCCAAATTTGGGCACAAATTAGGTTTTTATTTGAAAGATGGGAGCGATCTGAATCAACAGTATGATGTGCATAAAAATAAAGAAATTCACTTCTATGCACAGCAGCTAGAGCAAGGGAGTTGGGTCCTATCGTACTATGAGATTTTCAAATCTATCTTCGGCGTTATGTAATGCATGAGGGACATTAACAAACAAGAATGACGACCAAAAAAGTGTCGTCCTCATATATTACTCTCAAATATTAGCATAGGGTTTGGAATCATAAGGTCTACATCCTCGTTCTGGTAAAGTTAATTTCTCTGAACTTGGGGTCCCACAGATAAGAACGGACCATCTATTTTCGATATTTATTGCGACGACTAAATAACAGGCAAAACAGAGCCGGGACTCAGCAACTTTTGCCCCCAAAGTGCCTGTCAAAATTTTGGAGTCCACGCCTCCCCTCAGCGCTAGGGCTCCGCGACTTTCCCCAGGCGCAGTCACCGCTGGAGGGCGCTCCGAGCGGAGGACCCGGGAATCGGCTCCGCCCCTCCCAGGGCGCCCGGCGCGCCTGATCGCCTCACCCTTAGTGCTCTGCCGCCCAGGTCCACGCCCGCCCGCAGCTCCTCCTCTCTAGCCCCAGAGACGAGACCACGGGCGTGGAACTGTGAACAGAGCCCGCCGTGGAGTCAGGCACAGCCTGGGACAGCCCGGGGCCTCGGCCGCGGCTGTGGGAGGCCCCCGCCTTCGCTCTCCGCCGATCGCGGCCCCGCCCAGAGAGCCGAGGCTGGAGTCCGGTGGCACTGGGTCTTCCTTCTCACGGTCCTCCTGTCCACGATGCCGCTCTACGAGGGCCTAGGGAGCGGCGGCGAGAAGACGGCGGTGGTGATCGACCTGGGCGAGGCCTTCACCAAGTGAGTGGCCGTGGGGCCGCGGTGGTCCCCAGGGGAGCGTGGGTGGCCAAGCGCAGGCCCCCCAGCGTAGGCTCGCTACGCAGCTCGCTCCTTCCGCCTACTATCAGCACCCCAGCAAATGACGCCCCTTATTGTTTTCGCCTGGGACGGTGCAAATATTGACGCCCCTAGTGGGGCTGGAGGGTCTGACTCCCTGAGGGGCCCAGGAAGCTTCGGGAGGATTGCCTTCGCCGCCCTCTCGGATTCTCACCCCAGACACAGCGGACCTTTTGGGGTCATCTGTGCATGGGATGACAGTGGTGACCCAGACCCCGCTTACCTTGGGCTCGTCTGATTAGGAAGGCAGCAACGGAATTGTAACGCTTGACGACGATTTCCATCATAAAACATTTATTGAATGGAGCTTCTGTTGATGATGGAAATAGATACAGGTTTAAGATAGGGCTGCTCGACGGCACGTAACAACAACGTTGTTCCCCAAGAGTAGAGAATCAAGTTAGGGAGAATGGACACATAAAGAGGTGAAACCGTATAGTTAAGACTCTGGAAATTTTTTGTTGGGTTTCCTAAACTTTTAGATTAGGTTTTATCCTTTTCTTTCTTGCTCTCTCCGCCCCCGCACCCCAGACAGGGCCTCAGTGAGTTGCACAGTTGCCTCTGACCTCGAATTCAGGACCCTCCTGCCTCAGCCTCCCAAGTGCTGGGATTGCAGGCATGCACTAGTACACCCAGCTAATTTTACACTTTTAAAAAACTTATAAACACTGAGTGGTTCTCAGTCTTTTGGAATGCAGAGATCTCTTTGAAAGCCACAAATGCAAAAACCTTAAAAAACATTTGCACAAAGTTTCCTTTGGTCTGTAGTTTAGAGTCCTTGTATTGGGTTCAAGAGAGAAAGTAACAGGAAATATTTGAAAAATCTTTACTTATCTGTAAGCACTAACATATTAGGTGTTAAATAACTATTGAATAAGTGGTCAAAAGACTGTACTTAGAAATTGGATCTCAGAAGGCAAAGAATTCATAATCCTCGGACCATAACATTTTCTTATTCTATGCAAGACCTTCCCTATTAAAGTCTTTAATAAATACCATGAGACTACTACTCAAAGATGATTATTTTGGCTGTACATAAAAAAAGCAAAAAGATTACACAGGAATATGATTATTGAAAAATATTGCGGGAGGGTGATAAGATGAAAAATGATGTAAAAGAATTTGAAGCTACCTGTTGGGTTGCATTCTGGGGAATTTGAGGCTCACTTGTTCAAGTAAACATGGAGATAGAAATAGTAGAAGATGGAAGGAGAGATTTAGGCGCAGGAGAGCAGTACCAAAAACTTGGCTGGAGAAGAAGAGGTGATGTTAAGGCTAAACTAGGAATATGATCATTTTTAGCAACATTTTTAGCAAAGTTTTGTTTAACTAACATGAAACAAAATAGCTGCCAGGCATGGTGGCACACACCTGTAATCTCAGCACTTGGGAGGCTGAGGCAGGAGGACCAACATTCATTCGAGGCCAATCTGATCTACATAGTGAGTTCTAGACCAGCCTGGGCTACACAGCAAAACTGTGTCTCAAGAAAACAAACAAAACAAAACAAAAAAACTGATTTACTCATTGTGCAACATCATAAGAGCATACTTACACAAACCTGCACAGTCCAGCCTACTATACAACTAGGTTATATGTTTTGGCCTACACTCCTGACCATAACAATGTATATGTAGTCTGTCATTGTCATAGGGGTGGCCTGTCGATGACCAAAATGTTATTATACAGTTAAATGGCTGTAATTCATGTTCATTCAAATGTTTAGATATATATGGATACACAAAAACTATTGGATTATAGTTACCTACACAGTATTGGGTACAATAACATGCTGTACAGGTGTGTAGTCCAGGAGCAACAGGTCACTGAATATAGTGCATATCCAAGATTATACAAATGTCTTGCCTGAAATTCAGGTAACATTAAAACCTGAGGAAAGCCAGGCATGGTGGTGCATTCCTGTTATCCCAGCGACTTGGGAGGCAGAGGCAAGAGGATCACAAGTTCAAGACCAGAGGCAGTCTGCGTATTTTGGCGAGACCCTGTCTCAAAAAGTAAAAAAATGGGCTGGGGGTGCAGCTCAGTGGTCCAGCACTTGCAAAGCATGCTAGTGCAAAGCCCTGGATTCAACCCTCAGCAAAAAAAAAAAAAAAAAAAAAAAAAAACCTGAGGAAAAAGTAAATGATGCTCTAAAATGAGGCAGTGGTTTATTTCAGTATCACAAATTTGAGATAACTTGATTTTTCCTCTAATATATAATTATTAATGTTGTTGTTAATTTCTTGGGGTTTTTCTTGTCCCTTTGAATGCATCAGAGGTATTTCCAGATGTTTCTATGGCTGTTGTTTTGAGACAAATACAAAAAAATTTGTTTCTCTGATAAATATTTAGAAAGAATGTTAAGAGTGTTGTAATTGTCTATTTATTTACAGATGTGGATTTGCTGGAGAAACTGGTCCAAGATGTATAATTCCTAGTGTGATAAAAAGAGCTGGCGTGCCCAAGGTATATATATTTTTAATATTAGCAAAATAAGCCAGGCAGCAGTGCACACCTTTCATCCCAACGACTCAGGGAGGCAGAGGCAGAAGGATTCCAAGTTTGAGGCCAGAGGCTGCCTACATAAATTAGCAAGACCCTATCTCAAAAGAAAAAGTGAAAAATAGGCTGGGGGTGCAGCTTATTGGTAAAGTGCTTGTAAAAAGTATGCATGAGACCCTGAATTCAACTCCCCCAGTACCACACACGCATCCAAAAAGACAGCAAAATAATCAAATACGATTGATTAAAACAGCGCTGAATATATAACTTGTGACTTTATTCCCAAGAGAAATGTTTTTAAATTAACTTTATTGAGGTTCAATTTTGTATATCATAAATTTAATTGTATTGCACAATCATCACCACAATCCAGTCTTGGAATATTTTCCTCAGTAATTTTCCTGATGCCTATAAATAGCTAATTCCCATTCCCACCCCTAACCTACCATTAATGTGCTTTCTGATTTGATAGTTTTGCCTGTTCTGTACATTTTATATAAATAGTCATGTAATATCGAAGGAAAGTTAACGTTAGTAAAATACTTTAATAAGCCCTGTAGCAAAATATAATCACTGAACAATTTTATTTGTACTCTATTTAGACTCTTCATTTCATTATCTATAATTCCAAAACCCAAAGGATTTTGAGAAACGAACTTTGTTTTGTTTCTGTGGTACTAGGGGTTGAATCCAGGGCTTCGCACTTGCATGCTTTGCAAGTGCTGGACCACTGAGCTGTACCCCCAGCCCATTTTTTTACTTTTTGAGACAGGGTCTCACTAAATTATGAAGACCACCTCTGGTCTCAAACTTGCAGTCCTCCTGCCTCTGCCTCTCGAGTTGCTGGGATTACAGGCTTGCACCACCATGTCTGGTGAGAAGCAAACTTTATTTTTAAGTAAATGTCTTGCCAAAGCTAATTTAGCAGTTAGGAATTACATGCTAATAAAAAAAGCGAGGCTCTATGGCATATGTCTGTAATCCCACCTATTCTTGAAGGTAAAGCAAAAGGATCACAGGTCCAAAGCCAGAGGTAACCTGCGCAAATGTAGCAAGACCCTGTCTCAAAAATAAAAAGTAAGAAAAGGGGCTGAAGGTACAGCTCAGTGGAAGAGTGCTTGCCCAGCATTCCCAAGGCCCTGGGTTTAAGCCCTAGAATTTGGAAAAAAAAAAAGAAAAGAAAGAAAGCAAGAGAAAAGGAAGAAAGAATACTTTTATATACCATAAAAGTCACCTGTTAGAAAATAAAGTACAGTTGTCCTGCTATATAGGCATAATTCTGTATTTGTAAAAACCTCTGTTTTGCAAAGTCATACATTTTGTTAAAAAACAAAACAAGCTTATGGGGAAAATGAGGTTGGGGTAGACCATACAAAACCTGTTTAACTTTGTAAACAGAGTGCTAGAAAACACAATAATTTATATCTCATGGGAAATTTTGTATAGTTTTGGCAGCCAGCTGTGTATGGTCGGTAGATGCTCAGGCAGTATAGATGGAAGCAAGCTCTGAGCCAGTACAGCTGTTGTTAAGTTAGGACCAGGAGATGCACCCAATAGTCATGAAAGGATCTACTCTGGAGAGGGAGCTCCTGTTGTAGGGTGTCATTTAAACTTTTCTTAAATAGCTCTAAAACAAAAAGTACCTAGGTGACCACTGAGTTGATTTGATAATGTTTTCTTTCTTTCTTTTCCTTTTTTTAATTTTTTGCTAAATTACCCAAACTGCCTCTGGTCTCAGACTTGCCATCCTCCTGCCTCCATCTCCTAAATTGTTGGGATTACAAGTATGCACCACTGTGCACAGCAATTTTTTCTCTTCATTAATGAAGGTTATAATTCCGTTATGAACATTTTAGCTTCTTTTTCCTGATATGAAAAAATACTACTTATTTAACAAGATAGACATTATTCCCTTGTGTGAGCCTATTTCCTTTTATAAAAACGTGTTGTAGCAGAATAGGATAGTATATCAATTTATATCTGGCATTGGAATGCATCAGAAATTGTTTTAATTAGGCTTGATTAGAGAATCATTTAATGATTTCAAAAATTTCCTCACACCCTTGGGCAAAGTAGAAATACAGTAGGTATTTGTGGTATGGTATTCCAAGTGTGATGGAAGTTCCTGCTTATTAATTATTCATGTCATTTTGGCTTATAAAAATTGGCGTTATTGTATTACTAGATAAATTTCTTAGTGAACTTAGAACCTTTATATTCTCATTGACACTTAGTGCTCTGAGCTTTTATCATTTTGAAGACACACATATATAAGATTACCCATAATTGGCAATGGTTTGGAACCTTTTTTAAGAGGAAAGGACCCGTTATGAAGTTCTTTCCTTTAAAAGCGTAAGTGAAAAGAGATCTGCCGATAATACATTAAAGTCCTCAGAACTTTCTGATGATCATAAGTGAAATCCTCATTATATACCAGTGTTGATGTAACACTCATGTTTTGGTAGTGCTTACATATATAATGTTCATGGTGTTTGTTTGCATTGTTACCACTTTTATGAACAACCTACTATTCACCTTGCCCCATGGGGCTTATGGTCTAGCAGAAAGATAGACATTTTACAAGTAATTGAAGGTGGTGATGTAGCAAAAGGGAAGGTATAAGTGCTTTGGGAGGAGCCAGGCACAGTGGTGCACACCTCTGGTCCCAGCAACTTGGGAGGCAGGGACAGGAAGGCCGTGAGTTCAAGACCAGAGGCAGCCTGTGTAAGGTAGTGAGACCCTGACTCAAAATAAAAAATGAGCTGGGGGTGCAGCCCAGTGGTAGAGCATTTGCAAAGTATGGTATATGTGAGGCCCTGGGTTCAGCCCCAAGTACATCCAAAAAAGAGAAAAAGAAAAAGAAAATGCTTTGCTAGTGACTGACAGACCGAACCAACTCTAGAATATTTAAGGAAGCTTTTGATATCTTTTTGTGTGTGTGTGTGTGGTACTGAGGGTTGAACTCAGGGCCTCATGCTTTCAAGCTTTGCAAGTGCTGGACCACAGAGCTGTACACCCAGCCCATTTTTTTACTTTTTGAGATGGTCTCGCTAAATTACGCAGACTGCCTCTAGTCTTAAACTTGCCATCCTCCTGCCTCTGCCTCCCGATTCGCTGGGATTACAGATATGTGCTACCTTGCCCAGCGCTTTTGATACTTTTTAATAAATGCTGATTTTTATCATTAGTCTTACCAAAATGATGAGTCAGGTGGACAAAAAAATGCATATCAGCACAATTTTTACTTGCAGACGTATACTTTTTTTTTTTTTTTGCGGTACTATTAGTTGAATCCAGGGCCTTGTGCTTACATGCTTTGCAAGTGCTGTACCACTGAGCTGCACCCTCAGCCCATTTTTTTACTTTTTGAAACAGAATCTCGCTAAATTACGCAGACTGCCTCTGGTCTTGAGCTTGCGATCCTCCTGCCTCTGCCTCCTGAGTTGCTGGGATTACAAGTGTGCACCACAGTGACCTGCAATATATACTTCTCATACCACAAATCAAAACATTCTATTTTTAGACATTGCCAGTTCTTAAGGATTCCTAATTTAAGAGAGAAATCTGTTTTTAATTTTTGCATCTATTCTTAATGCAAATTGCTTTTCATTTATTATGAGAAGATACATTAGTAACAAACACATTTTAACTGGAAATTATTTTATTAATATGAATAAACCATTTTAATTTTTTATAGCCGATCAGAGTTGTTCAGTATAATATCAATACAGAAGAATTATATTCCTACCTAAAAGAATTCATCCACATACTGTATTTCAGGTAAGATGGAATTCTATTTGGGGTTTTTTGTTTGTTTGTACCTTTTGCACTTACCGGTACTTAGATTTTCCTAATGCCAGTCATAGTGATATTTGGTTGTATTACATCTGATGGGGGCTGGGATTTAGCTCAGTTGGTAGAACGCTGCGCTGCAGTCTCTGAGGTCCCGAGTTCAATTCCCAGCACTGCAAAAGTGGGAGAAGAACGTGGCAATCTACTCCCCAGGAAATCCCAAACCAGTCAGCCATTGAAAGCCCTATGAGGGTCGCTATGAGTTGGATACCCACTCGATGGCACCTAACAACAACAACAACATCTGATGGAAAAAAAAGACTTCTGTTGCCATTTCAACTTGCTTATTTTCAACCTTTCAAAAATATACTTGAAGACCAGAAAACTAACAAGCATAAGAAAATTTTGAAGGCAAACCAAATATCCATTATATAAAAAGGATTCATAAATAGATTATTGTGCATCTATACACAGAAATATCATGCAGTAATTAAAAAGGAGTTCTAGAGGGTGGGAATCTAGCTCAGTGATTAAGCACTTACCTAGCATGTGCAAAGCCATGGAATCAATCCCCAGTACAGGGGTTGAGAGAGGCAGAGACCACCACCGAAATCTGGCAACTCAGGATATGGAAGCAGGTAGACTGCAAGTTCAAGGCCAGAGGCAGCCTGCACTACTTAGTGAGACTCTTGTCTCAAAATAAAAAATGGACTGGGGTGCAGCTCAGTGGTAGAGCACTTACAAAGTATATGCAAGGCCCTGGGTTTAACCCCCCAGTACAGCAAAAATAAATAAATAAAAGAAGTTCTGTATCTATATGTAGCATACAGAAAGTATCTTAGGTATATTCTATTGTCCATGTTCTTAACCACAAAGCCATGCTGCCTCCTTCTTAGGTATATTCAAAAATGAAAAAGGTAAGTTGACCAACAACATTGATGGAATATTTACGTTCAAATATGTGTGTATATAGCTACAAGGATAAAAAAATACAAGCTACTGTCAATGATAGTTTCTAGGCAGTAGAAGTATTATTAAGTTCTTGTGCTTTCCAAGTTAATGTCTGTAACATGGAGTTTTGTGGGCATGTACCACTTTTGTAACCCCAAAAAATAAAATATCTGTTTAGTGCCCAAAGTTACTAGTCATAATAGGCTATAGTTTTAGTTTTATAAAATAAATGAGTTAATAAAGTTCCCAACACAGTGCATGATATTGTAAGAGCTCAGAAACATAATCTTTCTGGGGTCATAAAATATAGATGTCTTTGTTACAAAGCATCTTAAGCTAAGGTCATACAATTTCTCTATTCTTAAATTGCATTTCTTACCAAAATAAGTACAAACTTTTACTTGTAAAAATAAAACTATCATTTTTCAGACATCTGTTGGTGAATCCCAGAGACCGCCGAGTTGTGATTATCGAGTCGGTATTATGTCCTTCTCACTTCAGAGACACACTCACTCGTGTTCTTTTCAAATATTTCGAGGTACCTATTTTTAAATCAAATGAATAAATTGTTTTTAAAGTAGAAAGGCTGATACTAAAGCTCAGTGGTAGAGTGCTTGCCTAGCATGTACTAGTTTCTAGGTTCAGTCCACAAAAAAAAAAAGTAGATAGAGAGGCAATAAAGGTCTTACATATTAGGTTTTAGGGGAATCTTCCCCCCACCCATAACTTTGTTTGGGTAGGTACTCAAAATTTAAACTAAAAAGCCCACATTTTATCTCTTATTCTATGTACTATGCAATATATTTAAGGAATCAGGTGACAGACACCTCTTCAAATTTGGCCATTTATTTTTCTTTCTTTATATGGTTATTTCATGTTTGGTTAGCATTTTTTCTACTGCTTAGATTAGTGGAAATTTCTTCTTATTAGTGTTTCTGCTATTAGTGTTTCTACGATTTTGATGGACTTTAATATTTCGATTGAATATCTGGTATTTGGGGTGACACCAAATTTGGAAAATTCTCACTGGAAAAAACATCACAGACTTATAGACTTTTGTAGTTCTTTAATTTAAACTGCTAGTTATAGTAGTTTAAAAATACAGTACAGACAGAAAGGAAGGAAAGAAAAGAAAGGGAAAGGGAAAGGAAAGTCAAGAATTCTTTCCTGTGTTTTCATCTGGATAGCAAAGCCATTTCTTCTTTCTTTTAGTGTCATCTTCCTCTGAATTTATGTTTCTGGACCGCTTCTTTCATCCCTTACAGTTTTCTGTCTTAAGAGGGAGAATAGGCATTAATAAAGATGCTTCAGAATTGTCACTTTGGATTGAAACAACTTAGCTTATTTTTATTTATTAAGGTATACTTTTGTTATTGAGTAAATTCACGTAAATCAACAAACTAATTCTTAACTTAATGCCATAAGATGGTTGAACAGATATCATAATAAAAATTAAAACAATATTTCTATGATTTTTTCAAATATATTTGAGTACAAGGCAAACATCTTCAAATATTGACACACATCCTGGTTTTATTGCTGCTGTTTGGTATTTTCTAGGTTCCATCTGTCTTGCTAGCTCCAGGTCATCTAATGGCTCTTCTGACACTTGGAATTAACTCTGCCATGGTCCTGGATTGCGGATATAGAGAAAGCCTGGTGTTACCTGTATCTTTTTTGTCAATTAGCCAATTATGTACTTTTTTACTCTAACTAAAATAATTAGATTTATTACAAATGATTTTTATTATATTGAACTATTTTGGGTTACCATGTATAAATATGAATTATCATGTGGTGCAAGTTCATGGGATTATAAAAGTTAAACTTACATTTTGTAGAAAACATCATTATGATTTGGTGTTAGTATATACTCCAGGAGCAGACCTGATGAATGTTATGTTCAGTTTTCAAGAGGAACATCAGCTAATGAGGATGTGTTGAAGAAGTTGTCTAGGGCCAGGTATAGTAACACAAATCCCATCACTGAGGCTGAGATGGGAGGAAGAGTTTGAGGCTAGCCTAGGCTGCTCAACTTGAGCTATATAGTGAGACCTTGTCTCAATCAAAAAAGGAAAAAAGAGAGAGAGGGAGGAGAAGAAGAGTAGAAGTAGTTGACTAGGATAATTAATTTTTTTTTTTTTTTCCTTAGAACTAGGTAGTTGTAGGCAGGGTGTCACATATGCTGGGCAAGTGCTGTACTCCTGAGCTGTCCACCGAGCCGTCTTTTCTCATTTTTATTTTTTAATTTCTCATTTTGGGACAAGGTCTGTCTAAACTGCACAGGCTTCCTCTGGCCTCATTGATCCCCTTGCCTCAGGCTTCGGAGTTGATGGGATTACAGACGTGTACCATGGCACCCAGCAGGAAAGTTAAATTCTAAGAAAAGAATCTTACAAAGAATAACTGAAGAAACTGAAATGAGAAAACTCAATCAAGAAAAACTTTTTAAGCCAGGCACAGTGGTGCATGCCTGTAATCCCAGTGACTCAGGAAGTGGAGGCAGGAAGATCACAAGTTCAAGGCAAGAGGCAGCTTGCATAATTTAGCAAGACCCTGTCTCAAAAGTAAAACATGAAAAAGGAGCTGAAGGTGCAGCTCAGTAGTAGAAAGAGTGCAAAGTATACATGAGGCCCTGGGTTCAGCCCTCCAGTACTGAAAAAAATAAAAAAAAATTAAAAAAAAAAAACCCATAGATCGAAAAAGAAAATAAAAAAATTTAGATGGCAGAATTAAATCAGCCTTCAAATAACTGAAGGGTTCACTATAGAAAACTGAATACATTTTTCTTCCCTCTATCTTTAGAGGTTGTCATGGAAATAGTATACTCTAGGGTTTATGAGGGGGCTTGGATTTAGCTCAGTTGGTAGAGCGCCGCTCTGCAGTCTCTGAGGTCCCTAGTTCAATTCCCAGTACCGCAAAAATGGGAGAGGGACGTGGCAATCCACTCCCCAGGCAATCCTGAAACAATCAGTTATTGACAACCCTATGAGGGTCGCTATGAGTTGGATACTGACTCCACGGCACCTAACAACAACAACAACAAAAACAGGGTTTATGAGCTTGGGATTTGGAATCAAAAGCAGTGCATAATAAGTACAAATCTTAGCTGTGCTTCTTACTAATTGCATGGAGTTGGTTAAGTAGCTTAAATTCTTACCTTCAGTTTCCACATCTAAAAGTAGTAATGATAATATTTTCATCTCATAGAAGAGTTGTGAGAATTGAGTAAGGTAATGTATGTAAATTATTTAATATAGGACGTGGCACATAATAACTTGCTCTTTAAATGTTGTAGCTTTTAATATCATCCACTAGGGAAGCATTAATAATTCACATTGTCCAAAATAGAATTACTGACTATATAAACTGGTATATTCCTTTTCATGATGAACATTTAAGCAAAGTATAAGTGATTTTTAGAATTGTCACAGTGAACACTGCTTCATTGAAAAAGTGGTGGGTAGCTGAGCATGGTGGCATATGCCAGTAATTCCAACACTTAGGAGGATTTTGAGTTTGAGGCCAGCTTGGGATACATAATAAAGCTGTGTCTCAACTCCCCTCCCCCCAAAAAAGAAAAGAAAAGGTGGTTAAATATAAAACTTCTACAGTTCTGAGATCTACATTTATATTTTTATAAGAACAAATATTCATGAGAAGGAACTGTTTATTCCTAAGGAACTAAATTCTAAATTAGACATTAGCTTTTTACATATAAAATGCTTTGTGTTTACTTCTCAGAACAGCCCTACAGCATAAGTATTACTGTCCTCATACAAATTAGAAAATTGATCATGGAAGTAGGTAGTTGACTTAAGTTCATATAAGTGTATAGCTAGGATATAAATCTATGTGTGTGTCCAAAACTGATACTCTTACCAGTATACTTTTTTCCTTTTTATAAATATTTTACTTACAAAACATCATCCAAAACAAAATATTAAAAAAGTAACAAACCTACAGTACAATATTGTGCTTTATCCTCTTAGGTTTGAATAGAAATGTAGTATGGGCTCTATATGTCCTTTAAATTTTTCTAAGAACCACATTTTAAAAAATACAAATAAAAGTGATGAGATCAATATTATAATTTAATCCAATATATTCAAAATATCCCAATATATAATCAATATAAACATTATGAGACAGTTTAAGGTGTTTTTATTTTTTTATTAAATTTTTCTAAATTTGGTACGTAACTCTTGTAGCAGATCTCAATTTTGAGTAGCCAAATTTCAAGTGTTCAATAGTCCTATATGGCTAGTGGCTATTCTGTTGGATGCCCCAACCTTAATGAACTGTGTGTGCGTTTGTGTGTGTGCGCGAGCACAGACACACCTGCTTGTGCACATGTATGTATTTATCACCTATTTTCTTTGGTGAAGAACATAAAAAAAGACCTGCTTTTATTCTTCTGGAACTTTTAAAAATGGGAAATAAAAATTTGGGACCAAAATTGATTTAGAATAATACTGTAGAAGGTGAAAAAAACATGAAGGAAACATTTTTTCTCCTAAAATAGTAATGTCCTTGACTACCCTGTAGATATATGAAGGAATCCCAGTATTGAATTGTTGGGGAGCACTCCCCCTAGGAGGAAAAGCTCTTCACAAGTAAGTTTATTGGAATTTAGCACATTGTCTTTACTAGTGCCACAAAAGTAGATGTTAATCTGTTTACTGAACATTAATCAGAAGGCTTGTAATATAGACATTTAAGTTTTTTCACTCCATTCTCTGTTAGCTTTAAGCATTTCTTTAATGAAACCATTTTTATTTAAAGGATTATGATCTGTTGTGCAGTAAAAGTATTAAATAAGAAAAGGATATCAGTTGCAATATTTTAATCTTAGTATCTTTTTCAAATTTCAGGGAGTTGGAAACTCAACTGTTGGAACAGTGTACTGTTGATACATGTGCTGCTAAAGAACAGAGCCTTCCTTCAGTGATGGGTAAATTTATTTTCACCCGTTTGAGAGTAGATTATACATTTTTCATTTCTTTAACGTGTATTTGAGCTTTGCCCCATTGCATAGTTATTCTTATTTCCTCTATACCACTTTGATGACCTTTCTGTTAATCACCAAATCCAGTTGTTGTTGCTTTAGTCATCCTTTCTAGACCTGTTGATACTTTGTATCATCTTTCACTCTTGACATCTCTTTGCTTTCAGGATTCTCTTTTGTGGTGATCTGTTATTTCTTAGTTTCCTCTGCTCTTGCTTTCTTTACTGATATTACTCTTGTTGTTGTTGTTAGGTGCTGTCGAGTCACTATCCAACTCATAGTGACCCTCACAGGGTTTTTCAATGGCTGACTGTTTCAGGATTGCCTTGGAAGTGGATTGCCAGGTCCTTCTCCCATTTTTGCGGTGCTGGGAATTGAACTCAGGACCTCAGAGACTGCAGGGCAGTGCTCTACCAACTGAGCTAAATCCCAACCCGGTATTACTCTAGACATCTGGTTTTTGTTCCTCCTTTCCTTTCTACTGGCTTAAAAGATCTTGACTTCGGCTACATCTGCACCCTGTTGATTCTCAAATATATCACAGGTCCTGATCCTTCTTAATTTGATATTCCTGTTTCCAACAAATTACTAGATAAAAACTGCATGTCACCTGGGACCTCAACATTAACACTTGTGAAAGTGAACACTTCATCTTTTCCCTCATGTTCATTTCAATTAAGTAAAGATAATAGCATCTTGTTGATGTCTCATTTTAGAAAACTGAGAGTTAGCAAATCCTTTCAATTCTTCCTCAAAAATGTCTTTCACATTTCATCTCTTTTTTCCATCTGCCATACCACTGGATCTCTGAAAACAAAGACATTGTTTTAATCTGGGCCCTCATTGTTTCTTGCTTAGATTATTACAGAAGTCTACTCTCTGGAGTGATTCAGTTTCTTACTCTGTAGCCAGGAATAACTTTCCTCAAAAATCTGGTTACATTGCTGTGTTGTTTGAGAATTTTTCTTGGCTCCTACAGGATAAAATACCTGTTTGATATACGTATTTCTTCACAATCTTACTGTGTTCTACCCCTTAGCCTTCACTCTGCCTTTGGCTCTTTGAGGTAGTATTTTATGGTCTTCCAATCACCGTGAGTCCTTGCACACCCAGTGTCTTCATTTAGCCTATTTCTTTATCTGAGATATTTTTCATTGTTTACTTGGGGATTTTCCCCTCGACATGACCTACCTGAATGTGAGCTCAGTTGTGAAGTCTTTCTCATCTTCCCTGAGCCGAGTAAATTATTCCTCTATTAGGCCCTCTATAGAATTCATTATAGCACATGTGACACATTCTCATTTTGCTGTTAACTTACCTGTTTCCTCCATTAGACTTTGAGAATCCCTATCTTAATTCTTAGATCTGTAGCATCTAATAGAGTGCCTGGATACTGATTATGTTTTGGAAAGAGAAAGGCATATTTTTAGGACAGATAAATTTACTTATGTTTTCCTATTGTTTCTCCTTGATAATTAAGACAATAGCATTTTCATTCTGATTATAGAGATTTGATTATAGTTTTTCTATTTCAGATAAACTTTTTACTTAGTATATCATGATGACAGTCAATTTTAAAAAGTCTCTAAAGATAGGAAATTCAGTGTAGCATTCTAACATACTTTTCGTAAAGATCTTGCTTAAAAGTGAATGTAAGCTAGGCGTGGTGGCTCAGGCAGAAGGATTACAAACTTGAGACCAGCCTGGGCAACACTGAACATAGACCCCATCTCAAACAAACATACATACAAACAACAACAACAACAACAAAAAAAACCCTAATCATAACATTTCCTTAAAATTCAAAACAATACATTCTTGGATAAACTTTCTTTAATGAAATTTGAACTGATTCTAAATCTTTCTCATCTATGTACTTCAGAATCCCAGACTGATGCAGTTTATAAAATTGAGGAACTAGCCAGACACGGTGGTGCGTGCCTATAATCCCAGCAGCTTGGGAGGCGGAGGAAGGAGGATTGCAAGTTCAAGACCAGAGGCAGTGTGTGTAACTTAGCGAGACCCTGTCTCAAAAAAGTTAAAAAAAAAAGAAGGGCTGGGTTGCAGCCCAGTGGTCCAGCACTTGCAAAGCATACAAGCGTGAGGCCCTGGGTTTAATCCCCAGGACCACAAAAAAAAAAAAAAAAAGAAAGAAAGAAAAAAAAATTGAGGAACTAAAACATGTTCCTGTTTGCTGAATCACCCACATAGGAAGATCAGAAATGCAACAAATTTAAAGTATCTTTTCAAGATCCTTAGCAAAGATTAGGTGTAAGTCTTAGATATCCTTGAGTATTCTCAAGTGAATTTTGAATGAACCTCTTTCTTTTAGTATTTAGAACCTATTTAAAAAAATAATAAATAACTCCAACACTCCAAGCTGAGGCAGGAGGAAGAAGGATCGTGAGTTTGAGGCCAGCTTGGGACATGTAGGGAGACTTCATCCAGAAAAATAATAATAATAAGACTATTGTAACTTACAAAGGCTAATCTGTGTACACCAGTTTGAACAATGTTCAATTTAAATTACGTGCCAAAGTGTTTTGCTGCTTATTCTCCTGAATTAATCAAAATTAAAGGACTTTTCAGAGCCAGAGCCAGTGAATACTTGTTGTTTCTCTTCCTGACTTGAAAAGTGTAAATAGTTTTGATTATTTGCAAAATTAAATATCATCTTCCCAAAGCAGCATCTGTTGTTGTTAGGTGCCCTCAAGTCGGTATCCGACTCATAGCGACCCTCATAGGGTTTTCAATGGCCGATTGTTTCGGGATTGCCTTGGGAGTGGATTGCCAGGTCCTTCTCCCATTTTTGCAGTGCTGGGAATTGAACTCGGGACCTCAGAGACTGCAGCACAGCGCTCTACCAACTGAGCTAAATCCCAGCCCAAGCAGCATCTAATCCTAGCTTAATTAATGTTTTTATTTTCAAGACTGCCTTACATTTGCCTATAGAAATCTGTTTCTTATATTACCAAATTTAACACATGTTGGGATTTAATAATCCAAGAGAGAACATAGCAATTGTGAATGCTGTGATATGTGTGCATGTATTTATTTATTTACTTAGAGGCAAGATGTCTTTAAATTGCCCAGGCTGGCCGCTAATTTACAATCCTCCTGCTTCAGCCTCCCAAGTGCTGGGGTTACAGGGCATGTGCCACTATGCCTGGCAATACTATGGTTTTTAGCAGTTATTCTTGGATTGTAGGTTCTGATAATAGAGTTACATTTCTCTCATTTATTTACAGTCAGGTTTAGATCTTGTGGGATGTTTTTATTCTCTTGCGAGATAAATTTTAATTCTTAAGGATATGTTTAAATCACACACTGGTCTTATAGGTTGAAAAAATCTTTGAACCATTTACTTTGCATGTACTAATGCTATATTATGAAACACACAAAAGTAAGAAATTGAAAAGGATGAGATACTAAAAGTTAAATAATAAACAATTCTAAAATCCCACCTTTTTTGTGAGGGGGATACTAGGGATTGAACCCACGGCTTTGTGCATGTGAAGCACATATTCTACCACTGGGCTGCACTTTCAATCTCTACAGTCATACTTTTGTTGGTGAAAATGTTTTGCTCCTTTTCAAAAGCAGTGTGATTAAATATACTTCTTTCTAAAAATTACAGATTAACATTTTGAAATCATGGCATTTAAGTTTAGTTTATTTTAATATTTCAGTGGCTGTCAGAACTGAAAGATACAGAAGACAAGATAGGTTGATCTAGGTGGAAGAATTACATGATTATGCTTATTAAATCATAGTCTATTTTTTAGCTATAAATTTCTTCTCTGATATTAATAGTTTATTCTTATAAGCCAATCAACATATTTTTACATATTTAAGAATGAGTTTATGTTAGAAATTGATTCTGGCCAGGTGTGGTTGTGCTCACTTGTATTCCCAACAAGTCAGGATTTAGAGGCAGGATGATGACAAGTTCAAGGCCAGAAGCAATCTGTGTAACTTAGACTCTGACTCAAAATAAAAAATCAACTGACATGTACATCCCGGTGGTAGAGTACTTAACAAAGTATGTGCAAGCCCTTGGGTTCAACTTGTAAAAAAAAGAAAAGAAAAGAAAAGACAGTTTTGTTCCTAATTCAGAAAATGAGAAATTGTTAGCCTAAAACCATACAACATTGATATCCAAACATCCATCTTCCAAAGGCTGTTTATATTGCTTAGATTTCTTTGAAAAGGATACTTTCTCACTATTGTTTCAAAAATCACCTTTACCTTAAGAGAAAGAAGGTTAGAAGATTGTATGTGATCCCTTTAAAAATACATATTGGATTAGCATATTACTGGCAACTATTTTTTATCCCAAGAAAGATAAGCAAACTTGGAACTGAACTTTGCAAAAGAAAGCTCACCTTTAAGACATACATTTCTTTTTGCGGTACTGGAGGTTGAACCCAGGGCCTGGTGCTTACATGCTTTGCAAGTGCTGTACCACTGAGCTGTACCCCCAGGCCATTTTTTTTACTTTTTGAGACAGGGTCTCATAAATTACACAGACTGCCTCTGGTCTCAAACTGGCAATCCTACTGCCTCTGCCTCCTGAAGCACTGAGATTATAGGCATGCACCACCACACCTGACTCTAAACCGTGCAATTCAAGTACTTTGCTAGAAGATAGTATAAAGGATTTTCTTGGCAATCCTATCTAATACCAATTATTCTACTATATTTACACTATTTTTTTCTGTGCTAGTGATTGACCCCAAAGCCTCAAGCCTGTTAGGCATGCACTCTCCTACTGAGCGACACTCCAGGCCCTCTACCATATTTCAGAGGTTTTGTTTTTATAAAAGTTAGGAGTCTGTGACATCCTATAGCATGTTTTGCACTCCTGGGATTAACTTCTGTGCTTTGCCTTGGCTTTGAATGATGAGATTGCTTTCCTAAAAGCAAAGTTAATTTTTTATTGAGCATTTAAAAATATTACAATAGTTATTTTAATTTTGCTTAAATGAAAAATGGAAATGTAATATAGTTTAATAGGCTGTTTTTAATTATTATTTAAGTTCTTTAATTCTCAATAAAATCTCTGTTTCAGGTTCAGTTCCAGAAGGTATCTTAGAGGATATTAAAGGTAAATTAAGTTCCCATTGTTGTCCCTTTTATTTTTCTCTCTCTTATGGTGCTGGGGATCAATCACTGACCTCTACCTCCATCCCCCTCTTTAATTCTTTAGTGAGTTTGAAGGGCATATGTTTTTAAATACACAGGTAGAACATATATTTCCTAACATAATGTCCTAAAAATGTTTAATATGTACTCTGTAGAATAATATAAATAAGAATTCTGACTTTTCTTCAGATGTACGGAAGCTCTGGCACTACTCATATGTTAATGAAGCAGGTTCTCAATTATATAGAGAGTATACAGAGTTACTGGCAATCCACTCCCAGAGCAATCCCAAAACAGTCAGCCATTGAAAACCATATGAGAGGTCACTATGAGTTGGACTTGACTCTATAGCACCTAACAACGATAACAATACAGAGTTACAGAGAACTAGTAGTTTGCACAGTGTAAAAGAATAAATTGCTTAAGAAAGGTGCTTGTTTGATGTTAACATGATTTTTTACTCATAATTTTTCTTTATACATTTTTATACACTAGTCATTTTATCAACTGTTAAGAAATCCTAGAGTTGGAACCAAAATATATTGGATTCACTTTAATAAGATAATATTGCTTCTACTTTGCTTGAGTAGATTTTTATGGTAATGTTCAAATTGGGCTTTCTGGTATCTTTTCACAAGGAAAAAAATTTAAAACGTAATTTAATGTTCTCCAGTACTTGGAGTGTCATGTAAAATTGATAATCTAGAATATTTTAATACAGAATTAGACAATAATAGATTTTATAGTTAAACAGGACTCAAAGAAAATTTAATCCAATCAGAGCCCTGAAATATTAGATGATTTGTTCAGTGTCAAACAAAATAGAGTTAGAGCTAGGACTGTAAAACAGATCTTGTTCTTCATTATATTACTTACTTACTTTTTTTAGTTATAAAATTTCAGTCATTTGCACTGCTTATTGTGAAGCTCAAATAACAGATCTGTCTCAAGTAAAATGAATAATTTTCCTTCTTCTTTTTTAGTCTTATTCTCCATGTTACACCAATTGTTAACCATGTGGGGGGTTTTCTTTTATTTTTGTTTTTGTTTTTGTTTTGTGGTACTGGGGGTTGAACCCAGAGCTTCACACATGTTTTGCAAGCGCTGTACCATTGAGCTGCACTTCCAGCCAATGTTTTCTTTTTATTTGGAGGCAAAGTCTAAGTTATCCAGGCTGCCTCTGGCCTCAAACCTTCAATCCTCCTGTTTCTGCCTCCTGACTCACTGAGGAGGTTTCTTTTTATATGACTTCTTTTTGCGTGTGTGTGTGTGTGTGTGTGTGTGTGTGTGTGTGTGTGTGTGTGTGTGGTACTGGGGGTTGATCTCAGGGCCTCAAGCCTGCATGCTTACAAGTGCTGGACCACTGAGCTGCAACCCCAGCCCTTTTATTTTTTTCCTTACTTTCTGAGACAGGGTCTCACTAAGTTACGCAAACTTCCTCTGGTCTCGAACTTGCGATCCTCCTGTCTCTGCCTCCCAAGCCACTGGGATTACAGGCGTGCGCCACCGCACCCAGCTGTTATATGACTTCTTATGAAAAAATATTTAACTTTCTCATTACTATGGTAAACATTAGATTTGCAGAAGTTGGAAAGATGTATATTACTATTAGCAAGGCTTGCAGACCAACCTTTTTGGAAAGCAATCCGGCATATTTATTAAAATTGAAAATGCTCTACCCATTTAAAAGGGGAGTACTACTAAATGTTTAAAATGAAAAAAGTAATGTGATATGATAGCAGGAAAGTGGTATTGTTGAGGTATGCAAAGGAGAAAATAATTATGCCCAAAAACCTAAAGTAAGAAATGTTACTCCCCATAGAAGAGCAACAAAATTTAGTTTTGTGTTCTGACCAAGATTTTTTTAAGAAGAATAAGGGGGAGAAGAGGTATATTTCTTACACAAGAGGAGTATTTCTTACACAAGCAGAATAGTTTCCTCAAAGGGTACTTTTTAAAATATGGTTTTATAGGAAATGAACACTGAAACAGCATGTCCACTTGAATAGAATTGTTTTAACTAGGATGTAGGTTCACTATTTAGTTAACTACAAGCCATAACAGGGTCCATTTTTCTCCTTTTTTTTTTTTTAAGTGCGTACTTGTTTTGTAAGTGATCTGAAGCGTGGACTACAAATCCAAGCAGCAAAATTTAATATTGATGGGAATGATGAGGTAAGTTTAAAAAATAAATAAATAAGCGTTTTTTCTTTTCATGGATTGCAACATGTATAGACTTATGCTTATGATACTTTTATTCCAGCGTCCCTCACCACCCCCAAATGTTGACTATCCGTTAGATGGAGAGAAAATTTTACATGTCCTTGGATCAATCAGGTTAGACCTCCTTTTTCATTGGTTGGTTGGTTTGTTTCTTGAAACAGGGTCTCCCTGTAACCCACACTGACCTTGAACTTGTCATCCTCCTGCGTCAGCCTCCCAAGTGCTACTATTACAGGTATATGTGCCACCATATCTGGCTTAGACCTTAATTTTGTGAACAAAATAGTGAACTAAAATAAACGCTTGACTTTTAAAATTATTTGTATGCCAGGCATGGTGGTACATGCCTGGAATCCCAGACCCCAGGAGGCTGTGGCAAGAGGATTCTGAGTTCAGGATCAGCCTGGACTGCATAGTGAGTTTGAGACCAGCCTGGGCCTTGTCTCAAAACACAAAAAATAAAACAAAAAATATACATACAAGCCTTTACTTCAGTATTGCCAGTAACAGTAACATGTTTTTCTTTAACCTTCATCATTCATCAATAGTTATATTTAGCTTTTAAAGTTTTAAAAACTTTAGAAAGTGTTCTTTCCTGTTCATCAGCATAATTCAGAATTATTATAATGAAACTAATAATTTTTTGAGGTGGAGGAAGAAGTATACTTTAAAACATAGGTTGTAAACTTTTTCTGTAAAAGACATTTTCTGTTATCTTAGTCTTTCTAGTCCATATAATCTCTTTGCAACTATTCACTTGTATAGCTGGAGCATAAAATCAGCCATATATGTTAATGAATGAGCATGGCCTTGTTCCAGTAAAACTTTATTCCCCCAAAACTAGTGGCCAAATTTCACTCAGAAACTGTAGTTTACTGACTTGTGCTTTAAAACTTTGTTTTATTAAAAAGAATGCATTAGCTAGGCACAGGGACACATGCATATAATCTTAGCAACTCGGGAAGCGGAGGCAAGAGGATCACAGGTTTAAGGCCAGAGGCAGCCTTCATAACTTGTTAGTGGTGAAATGGAGAGAGTTATCAAGTAGGCTGAATCTCAAAGAGAGTTTTGTTTTGAAAAATATTTTTAAAAGCTTTATAAAGTAGCATGTATAATGTTCTAATTTTATAAAAAATAGAGTTTATATATCTATATGCGTAGTTTTGTATTGCACTGGTTAGGATTGTTTGATCATACAAGTTATAAAAAACTGACAGTAGTTGGCCTTCAGCAAGATAGAAGGTGTCTCTTATGTGACAGAAGTTCAGAGTTATGATGCCATTCATAGAATCAGACATCCTTTCATCTGTCATCTCTGAGGTGTAGCCCTAATCCTTGAGGTCCAGAATGGCTGCTGAAATTATAGTTACCATGTCTATATTGTAAGGAAGTGGTCCTGAGAAAGGAAAGAAAACAAAGTTCTCTCTTCTTTTTTAAAGAAACTTTCTAGAACTCCATATATCACTTCTGTCCCATCTCATTGTCTGGTACTTAAATACATTTAGCTGCAAGTAGTATAGTAGAATACTATGCTATAGTTGTTGTTGTTGTTGTTGTTGTTAGGTGCCGTCGAGTCAGTATCCGACTCATAGCGACCCTACATACAACAGGCGAAACACTATGGTCAGTGCTCCTCTGCTGTTCATAGGGCTTTCAATGGCAGACTGATTTTTGGGAGGGGGTTGCCAGGTCCTTCTCCCAAACCTACAGCTTCTGGTGTTCCCAGGTGGTCTCCCATCCAGGTACTAACCAGGCCTGACCCTGCTTAGCTTCCGAGATCTGACAGGATCGGATGAGCGGTAGCCTTGTGGCATCTGATCCCATCAGATCTCCGAAGCTAAGCAGGGTCAGGCCTGGTTAGTACCTGGATGGGAGACCGCCTGGGAACACCAGAAGCTGTAGGTTTGGGAGAAGGACCTGGCAACCCCCTCCCAAAAATCAGTCTGCCATTGAAAACCCTATGAACAGCAGAGAAGCACTGAAAATAGTGTTTCCCCTGTTGTGCAGAGGGTCGCTATGAGTCGCATACCGACTTGACAGCACCTAACGACAACAACAACAACATTCATACATTAGCTTAACTTGGCTATTGTCAATAGCCCTGCATAAAAACATGGTATATACAGATATCTTTGTTGTATGCTGACTTTGATTCCTTTGGGTACATACCCAGGAATGATATAGCTGGGTCATATGCTATAGTAGTAGTATAGTATTTTAACTGATGGGGTGAGAGTAGGTGGAACAGTGTATCCAGCTTAAAAATGAGATTCTTTTTTTTTTCAAGTAATCATAGCTTACAGACAATTGCAAAAGGTAATATAGGAGAGCCCTTCCAGTTTGTCCCATGGTTATATCTTATATAATTACACTATAGTATCAAAACTAGTAAGTTGACATTGATGTAAAGTATAATTCAGTGTAATTTTATCATGTGTAGATTTCTACAATATAGACTAACAATCAAGATGTAGGACTATTACCAAAAGGGAAGAAAAATGCTGCTTAATACCACTTATATGTGGAATCTAAAAAAACTAAAACATCTAGCAACAAAGTACAACAGTGGCTACCAGGTTTAGGAAGGGAAAGGAAATGGAGAGAAGTAGGTCAGAGGGAATAAACTTACTGTTATGCTGGATGAATTCATCTAAAAATGTGATGCATAGCATGAGGAGTATAGTTGTTAATATTACATTATATACTGAAAGTTTTCTGAGAATAAATTTTAGGTGCTCTTACCACAAATAAGGTAAAGGTGATGAATAGGTTGATTTGCTTGACTGTAGAAATTATTTTTCTGTGTACATCAAAACATGTCACACACCTGAAATATATACAACAAAAAATAGAAATATTCCATCACTCCTAAGATCTTTTTGATGCCACCCAAAAATGTTGGTGTGTTGTTATTAGGTGTTGTCAAATCGGTATCTGACACACAGTGACCCTATGCCTCTGCCTCCTGAGTCAGTGTGATTACAAGAGTGTGCCACCATACCTGGCTGTCATGTATTATTTTTAAAAACAGAAATGCAGGGAGTTTTTGTTTGTTTTTAAATCCCTTATATCACTGACATATGCTTGTTGAGTCTTATTAACTTTTATAGAATACTGATTTTCTTGGGTTTGTTTTGTTTTTCATGACGCTGGGATGGAATCCAGGGACTTGAGCATGCTAGGAAAGTACTCTACCACTCAGCTACATTCACAGCTGCAGAATACTGTCACTATTCTATTAATACCCAGCACTATATCAGTGCTTCTCTGCTACTCATAGGGTTTTCAGTGGCTGAATGTTTCAGGAACAGGCTGCCCAGTCCTTCTCCCAAGTCTACAGCACCTGCTATTCTAGGTGGTCTCCCATCCAAGGACTAACCAGACCTAACCCTGCTTAGCTTGTCAGATCTGACAAGATCAGATGCCAGGGTGGTATTGCTGCAGACACATAATAGTAGTAGCAACTAATAGTTAGGAAGCACTTCCTATGTGCCAAACCTTATTCTACTAACTCATTGAATCCTCACCTGAACCCCTGTGAGGCAAATACTCCTATTTTCCCAATCTACAAATAGGAACAGCTTGTGTTTTAATAAATATTCTGCATTAACATAGCACAGACTTAAAATACTATGTCAGTACAACTAATAATTTATTCTGTATCATAAAACGTTCTTTTTAATCTCATCAGAGATTCAGTTGTGGAAATTCTTTTTGAACAAGATAATGAAGAGAAATCAGTTGCCACTTTAATACTGGATTCCCTTCTACAGGTATTTATAAAAAATTTACCTTTGTGCTTACAGTCCTTTAAAACTTTTAAAATGCTATTTTCTGTATTTTCCTTGTCATGTATTATTTGTAAGAATAAGGAAGTAGGGGGAGGTTTTATTTGTTTTTAAAACTCTTTTATCACTAATCTGCTTGTTAAATTTTATAGAATGTTATTAGGTGCTGTTGGGCTGGGTCCAACTCAGTAACGACCCTATGTACAGCAGAATGAAACACTACCTGAATTGTGCCAGGCAATGATCTTTTTTATGTTTAAGCCCATTATTACAGCCACTATATCAATCCATCTAGTTGAGAGTCTTCTTTTTTTTTAATACACCTGACACTCTCCCAAACATGATGTCCTTCTCCAGGAATTGGTCACTCCTGACCACATGTCCAAAATACCTAAGGTACAATCCAGTCCTCCTTGCTTCCAAGGAGCACTCTGTTTGCACCTCTTTTAGGACAGATCTGTTGGTTCTTTTGGCACTCCATAGTGTATATTCAGTGTTCTTCTCCAGCACCATAATACAAAAGCATCAATTTCTTCTCCTGTCTCCCTTACTCATTGTCCAGCTTTTACAACCATATGATGCAGCTGCAAATACTGTGGCATAAGTCAAGCGCACCTTTGTCTTCAACGTGATATCTTAATTTTTCAACACTTTAAAGAGGTCTTTTGCAACAGAGCTTTTCCCAGTGCAGTGCATCTTTTGATTTTTCTTGACTGCTGCTTCCGTGGGTGTTGATTAGAACCAAGTAAAGCAAAATCGTGAACAACCTCAATCTTTTCTCCTTTTATCATGAAGTTGTGTACTGACCCAGTTGTAAGGATTTTTGTTTTTTCAATATTGAGGCACAATCCATACTGAAGGCTGTGTTGTTTGATCTTTATCAGTAAATGTTTCAAATCCTCTTCAGTTTCAGCAAGCAGAGTTGTGTAATCTGCATAATGCAGGTTGTTAATGACTCTTCTTCCAATTGTGATATCGTGGTCTTCTTCATAAACTCCAGCTTCTTGGGTTATTTGCTCAGCATAGAGATTGCAGAGGTATGGTGAAATGATACACCCTTGATGCACACCTTTCTTGACTTTAAACCAGGCAGTGTTCCCTGGTTGTGTTCAAACAACTGCCTCCTGGTCCAGGTACAGATTCCTCATGAGTACAATTAAACGCTCTGGTATTCCCATTCTTCACAGTGTTATCCATAATTTGTTGTGATCCATAGTCAAAACATACATAGATATCTTCTTGGTATTCTCTGCTTTCAGCTAATACCCGTCTGACATTAGCAATGTTGTCCCTGGTTCCGCGCCCTCTTCTGAATCTGGCTTAATGTTCCAGCAATTCCTTGTCAATATACTGCTGCAGTCCCTTTTGAATGATCTTTAGCAAAATTTTACTTTTGTGTAATATTAATGGTATCATTTGATGATTTCTGCATTCAGTTGTAACCACTTTCTTGGGAATAGGCACAAATATGGATCTCTTCCAGTCAATTGGCCAGGTAGCTGTTTTCTAAATCTCTCAGCATAAAAGAATGAGCACTTCCAGTGCTGTATCTGTTTGTTGAAATATCTCTATTGATATTCCACCAATTCTTGGAGACTTGATTTTTGCCAGTTGCTTCAAGGCAGCTCCCACTTCTTCCTTCAGTACCCGTGGTTCATGATCATATGCAACCTCTTGAAGTGGTTTATCATTCACCAATATTTTTTGGTATAATGACTCTGTATTCCTTCCATCTTCTTTTGATGTTTCCTATATCATTTAATATTTTCCCTGAAGAATCCTTCACTATTGTCACTTGAGGCTTGAATATTTTCTTCAGTTCTTTAACTTAAGAAAACCCGTGCATGTTCTTTCTTTTGGTTTTCTATCTCCAGCTCATTGCACATGTCATTGTAATATATTTGATATAATCTTATCAAGCTGCCCTTTGAAATCTTCTGTTTAGTTCCTTAAGTTCATCATGTCTTCCATTTACTTTAGGTGCTTAAAGTTGAAGGACAAGTTTCAGAGTCTCTTGTGACATGTAATTTGGTCTTTACTTTTTTCTTTTCTTTTTAATAACCTTTTGGTTTCTTCATGAATGATGTCTGATGTTATGCCCCAACTTATCTGGTCTTCAATCACTAGTGTCAAGCATCAAACCTGTTTTTGAGGTGGTCTTTGAACTCAAGTGGGGTATACTCAAGGTCATACCTTGGTTTTGTACACTGGTTCTAATTTTCTTTAGTTTCAGTTTGAACCTGTATATGAGCAGTTGATGATCTGATCTACAGTCAGCACCTGATCTTGCTCTGACTTCTTATATTGAGGTTTTCCTTTGTCTCTTTCCACAAATATAGTCAATTTGGTTCCTGTATGTTCTGTCTTGTGAATTCCATGTGTATAGTTATAATTTATTTTGGTGAAAAAACATATTTGCAATGAAAAGGTCATTGGTCTGACAAAATTATATCATTCTATCTCCGGCATCATTTCTGTCACCAAGGCCCTGTTTTCCCACTGCTGAGCCTTCTTCTTTGTTTCCAACTTTTGTGTTCCCGTCACCAGTAATTACCAGTGCATCCTGATTGCATATTCAGTCTATTTCAGATTGCAGAAGCTGGTAAAAATCTTCCCTATCTTCATTTGCGCCCTTAGTGGTAGGTGCGTAATTTTGAATAATACTCATATTAACTGGCCTTCCTTGTAGGTGTATGGATATTATTTTATCACTGATGAACATCAGGACAGATCTTGAGATGTCTTTTTTGATATGAAAACACCATTTCTCTTTTAATCTGTCATTCCTGGCATAGTAGACCATGTGATTATCTGATTCAAAATGGCCCATACTGGTACATTTTAGCTCATTGATGCGTAGAATGTAAATGTTTATGCGCTCTATTTCCCTTTGGATGATTTCTAATTTTCCTAGATTCATATTGTATACTTTCCACATTCCATTTATTAATGGATGTTTGCAGTTGTTCCTCTTCATTTTGACTTGTGCCACGTCAGCAAATGAAGGTCTCTGGGTCTTTACTCCATTCCTTTTTTTTTTTTTTTTTTTCCTATACTGGAATTTGAACCCCAGCCCATTTTTTGTTACTTTTTGAGACAGGGTCTTGCTAAATTACATAGATTGCCTCTGGTCTCAAACTTGCAATCCTCCTGCCTCTGCCTGCCGAGTTGCTGGGATTACAGGTGTGTGCCACTGCGCCTGGCCCTTTTCTCCATTCTTGTCATTAAGGTCCACTCTACTTGGAAGAGGTAGCCCTTTCCCAGTTGTCTTTTGAGTGCCTTCCAACCTGGGGGGGCTCATTTTCTGGTACTATATCTGACATTTTTTCTCTACTAATTTTTATAGAATACTGTTCTTTTTTGATTTTTATTAGTATTTTATTTATACATGTTGGTGGTATACAGAGTAATAAGTCAGTTGATATATCCCTTATGCAGCAATCAAATCAATATTGATTACACTTTCATCTCTCTTAACATTTTACGAACAAAGTAAACAAAAAATTTTAATTAGCAGGTAATGGCAGTTGTATGCAGTGGTGGGTTATACCATGATTTTTTCCCCTTTTTCTTTTTTTTTTTTTAATTTATTTGTTTATTTATTTTTTGTATTTTCATAGAATTGTATCCTATATGTTACATTTTTTTCTCTCCCTCTTTTTTTTTTTTTTACAGCTTACATTAACTTTTCTGTTTAACTTTATGGTTAGTGAGTTTTACTTTGGCACTGAGTATCTTACCTCCAACATTTCAAACCCAAGGATGATAAGTATTGTGGACAAATACATTTTTTTCAGAGCACAAATACCAGATTTTTATTTTATATCTAATGTGGCTGTGTTTCCTCCATATTCAAATTTATATACTATTCGATTTTAAATTCCACAGGGCATTTAGTAATATGTCGGTTTAATGACTGTGTCATCATAGAACTGCATCTGAAATACCATCACTATGGAAGGTACTGTCTACTTATAAGACTCCACTTAATGAAGGACCTTATCATTCCTAATTATTAGAAACACCTGATGTGGAAACATTCTTTTTCTAAGAGTATTATCTCCCAAGTCTGCAGCTATACCACACTGGATTCCAATTCTTTCACATCTTGGAAGCTAAGCAGGGTCAGTTCTGCTTAGTACTTGGATGGGAGACTGCCTGGGAACACCAGGTGCTATAGGCTTGAGAGAAGGACCTGGCAGCCCACTCCCAAAAAATAATCAGCCATTGAAAACCCTATGAATAGCAGAGAAGCACTGACCATAGTGCCCAGCATGGTACATTGTTAGAGAGTGTTTCATCTGTTGTACATAGAGTCTCTATGAGTCAGCCCCTAATATAGCGGCACCTAACAGCAACAACAGAGCTGGGATTTAGCTCAGTTGGTAGAGTGCTGTGCTGCAGTCTCTGAGGTCCGGAGTTCGATTCTCAGCACCACAAAAATGGGAGAAGGGCCTGGCAATCCACTCCCAAGGCAATCCCGAAACAGCCATTGAAAACCCTATGAGGGTTGCTATGAGTTGGATACCGACTCAACGGCACCTAACAACAACAACAACAGCAACAACATTATCTTCCCACTCAGAAGCTGGCTCTGGGTATCATATTGTCAATCTAACACCTTAGAAAACTAAGTTTCATATACTTTGCTTACTGAAAAAGGAAAGTCAGTTCTTCTCATGCTCTTTACTCAATACAGTTACTCTGCCTTGAAAGTGAGAACACTCTTTGGGCACAGTGGCATACACCTGTAATTCCAGTTACTTGAAAGGCTGAGGCAGGTGGATTGTGAATTCAAGGCCAGAGGCAGCCTGCACAACTTAGCGAGACCCTGTCTCAAAATAAAAAATACAAAAGGGGCTAGGGGTGCAGCTCAAGTAGGGCACTTGCCTAGCATGCATGAGGCCCTAGGTTTAACTAGAACTGCAAAAAAGAAAGAAAGAAAATGAGAACTCACATATTACTCACTTATTATTGTCATACCCTGTGGAATTTAAATTTCTATATTAGAGTTCGAAGCAGTTTAAAAATCTAAAATCATTTTTAAATCTTTAAAGTTATGTATATATTTAATATATGGCAGCATTATCATGGTGATTATACTTGTTATATGAAGGAAACCTTTTCAAGGCCCTCTTTGTAATACAAATGATGACCTACTTAATCTCTAGTATGCATTTCTGTATATTTTCTTAGGTTCATTCAAACAGTATTTATCCAATTAAAGATACATTCTCTTTTTGTCTTTCTTTTTTAATAACAGTGCCCGATAGACACCAGGAAGCAACTAGCAGAGAATTTGGTAGTCATAGGTGGCACATCTATGTTGCCAGGATTTCTTCACAGATTGCTTGCAGAAATAAGGTATTTAGTAGAAAAACCAAAATATAAAAAAACTCTTGGCACCAAGACATTCCGAATTCATACTCCACCTGCAAAGGCTAATTGTGTGGCCTGGTTGGGAGGTAAGAACTTAGTTTTTAAAATATAACAATTATATAATAACTGGTTTCTGAGTGATATTACTAATGGATGTATTAAAATAGATGATTCCATATTCAAAATTTGCCCATTTAATAAGTAGAACTGTTAGCCAGGCATGGTGGTGTATGCCTGTAATCCTGATACTCAGAAGGCAAGTCATCCATCAGAATAGCGAAAGTCTTAAATTTATTACAGCACTGCTACCATTGTTTAAAATGTTTGTTTTCATAGTGAATTATATATGGAAATTGATCTCTTTATAATTACTTAATTTGTTACTGAATTCATTGAATGTTGTAAAGGTAGTTTCACTGAAATAAGCACATAGTCTAATAAATAACTACTTGGAAGAGAAAAAGTCATGACTGCGTACAGTTGTGTATACTATGTGTTTTATAAGGCAACTAGAGGTAGTAGATATCAAGACCATACATTCAGGGAAAAAAGTATTGGTATTTTGTTTTGTTTTGTTTTTTGAAACAAGGTCTCACTGTATAGGCTATGCTGGTCTCAAACTTGGGATCCTCCTGCCTGAGCCTCCCAAGTGCTGGACTAACAGGTGTGTGCCACCATACCTGTCATAAATATCGAAGGGCCTTTTTTTTTTTTTTTTTCCCGTAGCACTTGGTAGTTGAACTCCGGACCTCGCACACATAGTTTGCAAGTGCTCTACCACTGGGCTACATGCTCAGCCCATTTTTTATTTTTTTATTTTTATTTCTGAGAAAAGATCTTGCCAAGTTATGCAGTCTGCTTCTGGCCTTGAACTTGCAATCCTCCTGTCTCAGCCTCCGGAGTCACTGAGATTTTAGGCATGTACCACCTCACCCGGCTAATACCGAGATTTTAAAATGAATGTAGTACCATTTCTTGTAAAGTCGAATTTGATCAATATGTAATTTTGATCTAGGACAAATGGATTTAGTAACTAAATTATTTTTATAAAGACTGCCTTTATAAGATCTTTAGTATAGAATCTTAGGCCTTTAAAATGATGCTTTCTTGGGTTGGGTTTTACAGTGCCATTTTATTTATTGATATGTAAATCTTAAGAGTTATAGCAAGGAAAAATGTCTTTCACAAAGTTAAAAATATTTCTACCCTACTGTACCTCACTTTCTTTCAGACATTAATATTTGTTATCATATTTACCATAATCTGCTAAAGGTCATTTAAGTTACTTGCAACTAAAGAGTTAAGGCTCACATTATTTAAAATTTCAGCTTAACTAGAATTAATTTGGAGAGTGTGACTATGCATTGCTGAAATTTACCACTCCAGTCTTTTCATGGGCTGGATTTTAGCTCAGTTGGCACAGTGCTGCTCCACACTCTCTTGAGGACCTGGGTTCGATCCCTAGCACCGTAAAAGTGGGAGAAGGACGTGGCAGTCCACTCTTGAAGCAATCCCAAAACAATCAGCCATGGAAAGCCCTATGAGGGTTGCTATGAGTCAGACCTGACTCAACAGCCCCTACTAACCACAACTCTTTTCACATAATGGGTGTGTATGTACTTAAGGTTTTCTTGTAAAAATTTTTCATCTTAGCTATAAAAATTTTTACCACACAGGTGCAATTTTTGGAGCATTGCAAGATATACTTGGGAGCCGTTCAGTTTCAAAAGAATATTATAATCAGACGGGCCGTATACCTGACTGGTGTTCACTTAACAACCCACCTTTGGAAATGATGTTTGATGTTGGGAAAGCTCAGCCACCTCTGATGAAGAGAGCATTTTCTACCGAGAAATAAAAGTTTGATTAAAATTCAACTTTGCTTCATTTCAAATATTGTCGATTATGAGCAAATTGTACAAAGTATGTGGGATGCTTTACTATAAGTGACTTCAGTGTAATACAAAGCATTTCTGTATTTACTCTGCATTAATGTTTAACTCATTTGACTTTGTTTCTCTCATGTCATATGGCAAAATGGTAGCTGATACTCATGAGATTTGTTGTATTTATATCAATAAAATACAGTTAAGCAGTTTAATTTTGGACGTTTGTTACATGGTCCACTTTTTAAAAAGAATAATAGCCATGTTGCTCTGCAGTTCACATAATCCATCCTAAGCATTGGAAACACCATTAATTTTTTTTCAGCAACTTTTTCATTTACTGAGAGTGAATAATGTTAAGTATTATCAGTCATTTCAAATATTAACATGGGCCTATATTTAAAAATCCTTTGTTTTGGTACTTAAGTGTCCATGTTAAATACTGATGTTTTTCCAGAAATAGATTTGATCCTTAGAAATGAAAATGTTTGGTAGCAGGGTCAAGCATTTGTTAAGCAAAGCGTGGAAATATTCAATTTTTAACTTTGCAGGTTCTTTTATGAACACGTGTTCATTTCTAAGAAAGATATTTATTTTATTTTTGTATAAAGTTACAACTGCTTTATAAAAAGTATTCTTAATGACATTAATCTTTGCTTTTGTGCTTTAGATCTTCTCAGGCCCGGGCTTCTTTGAAATATGTACTCATTCATTATCTAGTTTTTATTTTGTTTGTTTTTCTTCATTTGCTTTTAATGAACTATCTCTTTTTGAAATTTTGCTGGCATTCTGAGTCTTTCTAGGTACCTGTGAAGATAGGAAGCATGTGTGTATCCACATGTTTATATGCCTGATGACAGTAAGAATTGATACATTTTCTTATACATTCTTATTGTTAGGTGCCATTGAGTCAAGTCGAACTCATAGCCACTCTCATAGGGTTTTCAATGGATACTTGTTTTGGGATTGCTTTAAGTGGATTGCCACATCCTTCTCCCATTTTCATGGTGCTGGGAATTGAACCAGGGGCCTCAGAGAGCGCAGAGCAGCATTCTACCAACTGAGCTAAACCCTAGCCCCATTCCATTCTTACTCATAGTTTAATCACTTTGCTTTTGCTTTTCTAGATCTTTCCAAATTTTTTCATATCTGTTGTGTACACATACACCAATACCAAGCAACACTTCAAAGAGCTGATTTCCTGGCTGTCATGTTTTGAATATAAATTGTCCCCCAAAGGTCATGTGGTTTAATGTTTGATCCCCAGCTGATGGCGCTATTTGTGGAGGTCATGGAACTTTGGGAGATGAGTCTTAGCTTTGTGGAAGTGATGTCACTGGGGCCAGGCCTTTGGAGGTTTCTCTCCCTGGACTGAGTCTCA
>VMDO01022178.1:0-24069 GCA_007922755.1 Pedetes capensis
GAAGATCAAATATCATAGCCTTCAATATGGGTTACAACTAAACATCAACAAAACAAAAATCCTTACGACTGGGTCAGCACGCAACTTCACAATAAGTGGAGAAAAGATTGAGCTTGTCCAGGATTTTGCTTTGCTTGGCTCTATAATAAACACTTGTGGAAGCAGCAGTCAAGAAATCCAAAGAAGCGTTGCTCTAGGAAAAGCTGTGGCAAAAGATCTCTTTAGAGTATTGAAAAGCAAAGATGTCACATTGAAGACGAAGGTGCGTCTGACTCATGCCATGGTATTTTCAGTGGCATCATATGGTTGTGAAAACTGGACATTAAACAAGAGAGACAGAAAAAGAATTGATGCTTTTGAATTGTGGTGCTGGAGACGTCTATTGAATATACCATGGACTGCCAAAAGAACCAACAAATCTGTCCTAGAAGAAGTACAACCATAGTGCTCCTTGGAAGCAAAAATGACCAAACTGTGTCTTAATATTTAGGACATGTAGTCAGGAGAGATCAATCCCTGGGGAAGGATATCATGTTTGGGAGAGTGGCAGGTCAACGCAAAAGAGGAAAACCCTCCACCAGATGGATTGACACAGTGTCTGCAACAATGGGCTTAAACATAAATAAGATTGTTTGCCTGGCACAGAATCGGCAAGTGTTTCGATCTGCTGTACATAGGGTCGCTATGAGTCGGACTCAACTCGACAGCACCTAACAACAACAATGAGCTTCTAGTTGCAAATTACAAATAGTAAAACATAAATTCATGAAAAAAATAAGAGAATCTGCCTCATTGTGCTTTATTCCTACTTTCTATATGTGGGCACTCTCATGTCTCTTTGCTAGTAACAGGGATTTTTATATCAAAATTGAATACTCTATGCCAAATGTTTTATTCTCCAAAAGCACATGTAACACAATTTAAATAAAAAGGACATGGGAGTACTTGTGCAGTGTTTCCTGTAGAAAAATCCCCTGAAATTGCACATTATATATTTTGTAGGGGTTGACTACTATAAGGTTGGGTTTACAGAATGACACAAACTACTGTGTAGTCAAAATTTAGGGGCCCACTTTCTCTAGAATGTACTCACACAAACAAGCATATTTGTTATAATGTTTAACATGGTACCATTAGGTATGTATTCTTTTGAATTTTAAACACATCTCTCTCTTCTAGGGTCTCATATTTAAATACAAATAAGACTGAGTAGAGAAATCTTAAGCCTTTGTCAGATAAATAACTTGCTAGGAATCATGTAATTACAGTTTTAAATTGGAGAGATTTTAAAATACAACAGCTTAATAAGAATGCTCAAAGAGTGGCAGCAGAGAAGCAACAAACTCCAATATCTCTCACTTCAAATTTTCATAGAAGTTTCGTGTAATCATATTTGTGAGCATTTTTATTCAATGAAATAATGTATAGGCAATAAACATTTTCTAAAATATTGAAGCAGGATGAAGCCTTAGAGACCCTTTAATTTGAATCCTTCACAATATAAAGGAAAATTAGCAAGAAAGAGTGGCTGGAGTCCCAATTCAGTATTTCTTCCTTTATACCAAACTGATCTTGTTACTGTGCTATGTAGAAAATGTTGTTACAAACATCCTAATTAAAGTGCCTTATGACAGAAAAGTATGTATCCTTGCCTCTTGATAATATAAGCCATATGCTTTGGCATAAACCTGGTCTTCCAAAGTGAGAATTGCCAGGAATATGTAAACAAGGTAAATAAATTACCACAAAAACAGAGAAGAAAAACGCCTTTAAAGCTCACTGAAAGCTTATTTACATTACAAATGGTGTTCATGTTGAAGTGTTAGGATTTGGCATCTTGCACAGGTGGTAAAAGTTGCCCCCTAATATCTTAGTCACCAATCTTTTCCCCATTATATCTGAAATTCCACCATCAGAGAAATGATTACTTTGTGTTTCCAGAAGTTCTCAGTTTTAAAAATATTTGTAGTTGGAGAAGTCTTAATTTGTTAGATTTTTTCCTGGCCATACCACTGAGAATGGTAGGTCCCATAAAAATGGATGGCCAGAAAGGTAAATTTGTTAACAAAAAATAAAATTGGAAGACACAGTTTAAGTATTCTTCAAGATCAACCACAAATAGACATGTAGTCAAAACTTATATCATCCTCATTTCCTCTAAATGCTAGCTCTAATTGTAAACCACATACAAAATGTAAGCTTTGTGTGCTTGACAGTGAAATTAATCCATTTGGCTGTGGACCAAACTTTCAGTTTGAGGTCTCCTGCCTCATGAGCTGTTCTTTTGCATTCACAATAAACATAAAAATTTTCTACCTTGATTTCATTGTAATGTTGACAAGTTTCTTGAAGAACTGAAACTATATACAGAACATAAGACATGACATTAGGGAGCTTTGGGCAGCGAAAAAAGTAATTTCCTACATACATAGATAGCTCCTAACTTCTAAGATACCATCTTTCTGTTCAAACAAGCACTGTAGCTTCTGTCTACAAAAGTACCAAAGTGTGCTCAAGCTTAGAAGTAAAGAAAGTGAAAGATCTAACATTTAGAGTCCTTAACTAGGTGCACTTCTCTAGGTTTATTATCCTGCAGGGCAAGTAGTTGCACATCATTGAGAGACTAATGGAGCAAAATGGAAAGAAAGTTTAAACTCGATGAAAGTCTATTATATCATTCTCAGCATAACACAGTGCCCTGAGGATTTCAAAACTAGCCTTGCTACAAATTACACTAACTACTAGTCCTCTTTTTTAGCCTGGAAGTTTCATGAATTAAATTAACTTAAAGTCAATAATATTTTTTATTTCCTTTCTTCCCATATGTTTTATCTTTTCCTTCACCGGCTGTATCTTTGGTTAAAAATTTTGACTCTAAACCAAGACTTGACAATCAATCAAAGTGCTTTAATGCACAAAGTAAGTACTTGCCCATGAATGCTTGTTATTTTGAAGTGGTTCAGCTGTTGGTAGTTAAGTCTCAAATGTGAAACCAACATCACCATGCTGTTGCAATATCCTGTGACTCCAGGCTGTGGATAAAACATAATCATTCCATTGTTCACTAAGCCTTTCCTGGGAATTATGGAAATCTAACATATTGGTTAAAACAAATGATTCGTACATGCCAACATGGGTCTTCTTATTCTGGAAGTCCTGCTGTGTCTAACGTGGAATGAATTAAGGATTCCTCACTCAGATGAGGACCATCATAACATCTACACTTAGAGAATATGGTTGGCTGGTTGGTAGGTGCTGTCAAATTGTGTCTGACACATAGAGACCCTCATCAGGTTTTCATTGGCTGTCTGTTTCCAGATTGCCTTGGGAGTGAATTGTCACATCCTTCTCCCAGTTAGAGAGTATAGGAGTAGTTAAGTTCCCAGATTGTGGAGGCTGACTGCCTAGACTCAAATAATTGCTCAACTTCTTCCAATTTGACCATGTGGCACATGTAACTTAACATTTCCATAGCTTGGTTTCTTTCTTTGCAAAACTGAGATAGTAACAGTACCTATTGCATATGCTTTTATCTGAGGGTTAAATAATACATGTAACATACCTAGAACACAAATAATTACCAATGTTATTATTACCATGCTTTTTCATCTTGATACCAATCCTTTTGGTTAGGAGCTGAAAGTATGAAAATATTTTTAGAAGGGAGTCAGTTATCATATCATGTGGACATTGAGGAAACTAACCAGCTCTTAGGATAATTAGGGAAGATTTTATTGGGGCATATTATTCTTAAATAGATTTGAGAAATTAGTAGAAATTAGGTAGGCCTTGAAGGTATGTCACAGAAGTAATAGTGCTCTAAGAAGAAAGAACAGCCATGAGACAACAAAGCATGTGATGAGTTCAGGGAATGGAAATAGCAGTTCAGTATGGCTGATGATGGGTCATATTGACATAGACAGGGAAAAGACCACAATGGACTTTGAAATACATATATACATACATACATAATATATATATATATATATATATATATATATATATATATATATATATATATATGAAATTTAGCTGAGCATGGTACAACATACCTGTAATCTCACCACTTGGGAAGCTGAAGGACAAAGATCATGAGTTCAAGGACAGCCTTAGCTACACAGTGAGTTTAAGGCCTGCCTATGCAACATAAAAAGACCTTATTTTAAATTAATTAATTAAAGGAAAAATTTAGATTTTATTATGTAAGCAATCACAACCCTATGTGTTGAGCCCTACTTAACAGCATCTAACAACAACAACCATGTAGGCAATGGGGAATCTGGAAGAGTTTTAAGCAAAAGAATAAGTGGATCACATTTGCATTTTAAAGTGATTACTTTGGCTGCAGTGTGGTAAAGCTCTTGAGAATAAGCAGAATAGTTAAGAGGCTGTTGGGAAAATGATGAGCTGAACTAACGTAGCAGTAATGAGAAGAAATAAAGACACATTACGGAGGTAGTATCATCAGCATTTGTTTAATGAATGGACTTGAGAGTGAAGAGAAAATAAAGATTCAAAGATTTGATTAATGGAATGATTGTTTTATATGCACAGCATGGAAACCAGAGGCATCTCAAGTTTTGACATATATTTTTTCTATACCCTAGTATAGGAAATAAGATGAGGAGCATACTGGGGAGGGATGAATAATAAAAGCTGTTGACTTTTGTTCTGCACATTTTTGGTGCAAAATGCCTGTAGAACTACACAGGCTAAAATGTTTTGGAAAATGAATCTGGAGCTCAAGAGAGAAGTCATGGAATAGCTTGTGTCTTAAAAATACCTGTTGGCTACTCCTTAGACCTAGACTAATTAGACAAGCTTCTTAAATTGACTCACAAAGGATGTTATTTCAGGTTATTGTCAGTCATATTCTGGTGTTGCTTGCAAATCTTTATAGACTTTTTCTTAACAATTTTACATTCTTCCCTGGATGTAGTTCAGTCTAAATTAGCTGAGTGCCCGAGGTTTCACATAGTTAGCAATTGTGCTAAATTCTTCTAGACAACCATACGGTGTCTAGTCTTGGTCTTTAATTGTCATTCTAAGTGTTATCTTTGCCAGAGAAATTCATCTTCTTGTCCACCAACGTATCTCCTTTTAATGAAGGGATGGTAATAATAGTGACATCTAGTCCCTTTTTAGCAGAAGAGTTTGATAAACAGTGATGTTTTCCATTTGAACACTATTTGCCAGCCATTGAATACTCATTTTAAAATATTCAGGCTCCTTGGTACAGTGTATAGCACTGATATTGTTCCTTTTTGTTTTGTTTTATTTTCGTTAAGCTGGGGAATGAAAACCAGGATATTGTACATGATAGCCAAGTGATCTACCACTGAGCTGCATCCTCTGCTCTGACACTGGTTTTGAATACCCATCAAAACCTACATATGAAGTAGCCAATAAAGCAACTAAGTTGGAACACTAATTGGTCATGTTGCTATATATCAAAAGAGCTTCATCAGGCCTTTAGTTCACATTCCCACAAAATAAAGAAAAATAATACCTAAATTTCATTTTGGATGTAAGTATGTAGCCATGGTGTCCTACCAAAAGGAGTTTACAACGATTAAGACAAATAAACCATATGGCAAATGACTTAGTCGTAGTGAAATGAGGTTCCTTTCCAATTGGTCCAGATCCAACAACTCCAAACTTCAAGGAAATCATCTGTGAGTCTTCTGGACCAAAATCATAGCTGTAAGCTTTAGCATTTATTACATTTATTAGAAGTCATTTTTATTTGGCATTTACATAATACATCTTTGATTTAGACTTGTTCTCCAATTAAGACTGCAAGCTCAAGTGCTGGAGGTACAGAGTATGGTAGAGTGTTTGCTTAGCATGCACAAGCTTCTGGGTTCAGTCCTCAGGAAAACAAACAGACTGCAAAGCTCATCAAGAGAGGAAGGAGTTATAATACTTCAAAGAAACATATAATCTACTTGTAAAATATAGGCTGAATGTAGACTGCATGAGATTCACATTAGAGTAAACTCATAGATCAATGAAACACAGTAAAGTGTGGCTAGAAAGAAATGCTTCCATATTTTATAAATTGATTTCTGCTAGGAAAATCCAATGAGAAAAGAATAGTCATTTCAAGAAATGGTGCTGGGACAAGTGGATATCCATATGCAAATAAAGATGAATTTAGACCTTTGCTTCACATAATTTACAAAGAATAACAACATATGGATTATGGATCTAAATTTAAGAGTTAAAACTTTGCACGTTTAGAAGATAAACATAAAATAAAATATTTTTGACCTTGACTTCTGTAAAGAATTTTCAGATATGATACTTAAAATATAATCCATAAAAATACTAATAAACTGGACTTCATCAAAATTATTATAAACTTCTGTTCTTTAAAATTCACTATTAAAAAATGGGAAAAAAATCCAGGATGAGAGAAATGGAGCCATAATCCAAGATATCTGAAATATCACTCTCTTGTTTTTGTAATATATGGCTATGCCGGTAGCCATGGGACTCAAATATACTTTAATAAATAATGACTAAGAAGCCAGAAGAATCATCACTTAAAATACATAGTGGCACATGCCCTCTGGAGTTCTGACAATTTCAGTTACCAGGAACTTAGTATGTTGGAGTGAGAATTTAATCCAAACTTGTGAGCTTACCCCAGATACAGTTCATGAAATATTATATTCTCTTTTTTATTAGGCCCTCTAAGCAAAACACATACTCCTTCACCCTTTACCTTAACCCTTTAAATTTTATTCAAGTCATGAATAGAGGACAGGAACTAGTGGGGTGTCATTTCACTGCTTTCATTTCTTTCATTTTTGCATTTCTTCCTGAAGGAACTGAAAAAGACTTTTATTGAAATAGAGTCAACCATAATGTAATTACTAGGAGCACAGATATTGAAGTACTTTGGATTGGTTTTCAAATTGACTGGATGAGATGAGTTATTTAGCTTTTCTCTGAGCTTCAGTTTCTTTACCTGTTAAATGGGATGACAATATTATCTATTTCTCAGAAACTACATGAAATTCATTTAGAATTAAAACATAATAAATAGGATTTAAGTAATAATTTTTATTTTTATCCTTAGGAAGTGAATTTGACTTTTAAACATTAGATAGATATTAAAATGCCACTATGTACATATTTGCCATTGAATTAAACACTACATCTCTCCCCCCAAATAAAAGCTAGACAGAGTTGATATTAGTCAAAATTTCTCAGAGCACTGAAAATGAATAGTGAAGTGGAAAAGAGCCCTTTTCTATCTAGATACATTTATTTATGTATTAAGTTATTGATAACCTATTAGGTTATGAATATACATTAATGAATTAAACAATTATGGTGCCTGAGTTTATGAAGTTTAAATTATTATATAAGTGATGAAAATAAGGAATAAAAGAGTTACATCAAATTAGTATGTTTAGTGAAGAAAATAAATACAGACAGGTAGGTGATTGAGTGTAATGAGGGCCTCATGATGGGTGTGACCTCCAGATAGTGTCTTTAAAAGTTGACAATTAAGGTGAATTCTGTAAAGGATAGTGAGCCACTCGTGCAAGCCAGAGAGGGAAGCATGTTCTAGATGGAATGAGGAGTATGCATGAAAGCCCCAAAGTGGAGAGGAGCTTGTCATGTGCAATGAATGGAGGGGAGGCCTGGCTAAAGGCAGAGTGACTAATACTGAGTTGAAGTAGTTAGAGGATGGATCATTTACAGGCTTTTATGGTATAGGAAGTAACTTAGATTTATCCCAAAAGTAAAGAAAATCCATGAGAGGGTTTTAATCAGTAAATCAGCATGATAAAATATTGTATTTTTTAAAGACTTCTCTGACTTTCACATGTAGTAATGATTGGATGGGCAACAGAAATACAAAGGCCATGTAGGAGACTCTAATGGTGGACCCTGGGAGACTTCATGGTAGACTAAAGTATTTTGGTGAAAGTGAAGATTTAGTTAAATCAGTGTGTTTGGTCAGTATGTTTACGATACAAATCACAACAGTACTCACCTATGTATTGTACATGAGGAGTAATATAAAGGAAAATATTAAGAATAACCATAAGGGTTTCAGTTTGAAAACTAGGTAGATTTTATTGCCATTTACTGAGGCATGAAAAACTGAAACAGAATAGGTAGGTAGAGATAGAAGTTAAGATAAATTTGAAATGATAATGAGACATCCAAATAGAGATATCAAGTAAGCAGAAGGAATATAAATCTAGAACTTAAAGGAGGAAATCTGGGATAAGTACAGAGATTTGAGAAATTTAAGGTAATCATAGCATTTGTGGTCATCAGACTCACTGAGAGCCCTCAGAGAAAGAGGGTGGATAGAGGAGGGAGGCAAGAACTGAGCACTATGACACTCAGTGATGCAGAAGAGAGGAAAGATGAGCAAAGGCGATTTATCTCAAAAAGTCCGCTAATCTCTTTCACTTTTCTCTTTCTCAGTGCTATTATTCTGTATTGAATGAAAGGACTGGGATTTTTTTCAAGATGGGACTAGAATCCCCAAGCTTCATTTTCTTACTACTTTCTACTTCTGTAATTTACACAGCCTTTCAAACAATCTGAGATAGGAACTGAAAAACAGGCTCATATGCTCCTCGTCAGCACAACCACACTCCACAAGCACACTCTAGATGATGTAGTTCTGTTATTATGAGAAACAGTTTATTTACCTACGTTTTGATGAAACTTTTGAGAGAATGACATCTATTTGGTGAGTCCACATCAAGCCATAGCCCCACATGTGGGATATAAGATTAGACACATTAAAGTCTATATGTTCCTTTCACTGATGTCACCACTGTGAGATTTTTACATATTTCAGATCATTCCCCATTTGGAAAGATTTGCCAAGATGAAAAAAATTACAAATTACAGCTGCCATTCAAAATAAGTAACAAGAAAAAAACTGCAGTAAACTCATCCATCATTCTTATTTTATGCCTCTGCCATTTCTCCCAAAGTTAAAAAAATTAGAAGAATAAACTGAGTGCCTCTTGTTATTCCTTAGTTAGGTATCTGAAAATGGATTAGGGTGACAGGAGATTAACATGCCAGTCCAATCAAATGGTGTATGAATTTCCATTCTCCTAAATACCTAAGAATATTAACACAAATTTCTTGTACAGGTTGGGGATTATCTTTAGAATTTTCTCATCATTTGGTGTCATTAAAATTTATCATTTTTCCTTTTTCAGAGACAGTAAGGAAGATTTTACTCAAGGAAAACAATTACAAGGCATTTTCTTACTAGAAGGAAGAGATCAGGCTCAATTCTCTAGCCCTTTTCTTAACATAAGGCTTGAAAGAAGATATGAAAAAGTTGCTGTACTTCTGCCATACTATTACTTTGTTTGTGTTGGAAGAAATTTTTTCTTCTCTTTTTGGCACTTGGAATCAAATTCAAACCCAAGTCTTAATGCATGCTTGGCAGGTGCTATACCTCTGAGCTATAGCCCCAGAACATAGAATTATGTTATATTTTATTTATGTTATATTATGTTATATTTTGTTTATACAACAAAGAATAAAATTTTACTTTTTACCAAAATAATTTCTACTAGCCAAGCAAATAATAGGATGCTCTCTCTCAGAACACACAGGCTCAGTTATCTGCATTAGAGAATGGGTTCACTCATTATCACTTAAGAAGCTGGGAGGATATATAATATTGAAAGGCTGATACTGTTCTTCCCGTGAATTTTTAACCAAAATTCACTAAATCTGTGATAATGTCCACTAACACTTGAGACTAAAATTTCTAAGTACCTAAAAAATCCCTGATTCTAAAATTTTTTCTAATGCTTATTTCTTCTTGTTGTTATTAGGTGCTTGACTCACTGACCCTATGTACAATAGGCGAAACACTATTGTCCGTGCTTCTCTGCTATGCACAGGGTTTTCAACTGCTGATTGTTTTTTGGGAGTGGGTTGCCGGGTCCATCTTCCAAGCCTACAGCATCTGGTGTTCCCATGCGGTCTCCCATCCAACTATTAACCAGGCCTGACCCTGCTTAGCTTCTGACATTTGACAGGATCAGATGCCACAGTGGGTATAGCTGCAGGTGTATTTCTTCTTAAAGACACAAAAATGATGTGGACAAATTTCGTGTTCATGTTTATTTCTCTATGTCTTAGTTGCAGATCAAACTTCAGGTAATGACTACAGTGAGAAGATTAATAATGCAAAAATTTGGTTTTCTTTTTAGAGGCGGCAGAAAGCATGCAAGTCATTTATATTTTCTTGGAATTTAGCTCAGAATAGTTGTATCAAAGTTGCTCACAACAAAGATGAATGAAGGAATGATGCTCATTGTTTCATTTTGATCTTCTGTCTTGATTTAGAAACTCATGAAGTACTTGCTGAACAAATTATGATAGTATTCTCCAACCCTCTTCATCTATTCTTCTTATTTTGCACAGATTTTTTTCAGGTTATGCAATGAATATTTTTTAAAAGAACTACAAAAATTAATTTCTTAGATCATATTCATTACTGAAAAAGATAATGGTATGAGATATGGTCATAGATTCATTTGGTTCTTGGTGACAAAACTTAAATTTGCTTTAATTTTGATTAAGACCTCTCTATCTCCTGTTCTTACCTTTTATCTCCCTCTGACACAGGGAATTGGCCACAAAGGAGACACCCTCTATTTTCTTTTTGGATCTTAATGGTCATAGTGTAGTCATAAACTTGGTTCTGTTAAACAGCTGCATCTGAATCTGCCTCTAAACTCAAATTCCAAAGGCTAGATGCATAGTGATTTAGGGTTGGGCAGAAGAAAGCTTTCCAGTTAACCATAGCCAACCTTGCTTCTAAGAGCTTGCAAATCTTTTGTCCCCTTGAAGTTTCCTTCATTTTCCAGGTTTACAGCACCCTCTGTTGGCAGAAGTCTGACAAATACTGAAACTGCAATAGCATTAACATTGCTCAAGGGATCTTGAAATTGTGCCACATGTAACAAACAAACAAAAAACAAAAACAACAACAAAAAAAACAAAAAAACTTTTACAATGGAGTTTGTAAATAAATAGATCTGTTACAGGGTGACCTGCTCTCTAGTTGTGATTTTACTCATAAAAATGGGTGTATTTTGAATAATTTGTGTATGTTAAAAAAGTCAATAAAAATTTAAATAAATTATGCGACATAGAAGTTCTAGTTTTTTTAAAAAAATAGCAATAGTTCCCCCAATTTTAAGGCCCATGCCCGTAGAGCTTTGGAATATTTTCATTCTATTATCCAAAATTCTTAATTTGAAGGCATTTTACAGACCTGATAAATATACCACTGAAATCTCTGCCCTGATATTGTCAGTTGCATCATATGCTTGTGAAAGCTGGATGTTGAATCAGAGAAATAGAAAACTTGATGCTTCTGAACTACGGTGCTGGAGACAATAATGAATATAATGGATGGCCAAAAGCACCAACAGATCTGCCTTAGAAGAAGTGCAGCCAGAATGCTCCTTCGATACAAGGATATCTAGACGCATCTTATGTATTTTGGATATGTTGTCAGGAGGGATCAATCCATGGAGGATATGTTTGGGAGTGTGGTGGGTCAACAAAAAATAGGAAGACCTTCAAGTAGATGGATTGACACAGTGACCGCAACAATGAGCTTAAATACATTAAAAAAAAATGTGCGACTAATACAGAGTCGGGGAATGTTTCGTCCTGTTGCACATTGGGTTGCTATGAGTCAGACCCAACTCGATGACATCTAACAACAGAAATCCCTCTTCATATGTACTTCCACAGGACCTAGGGCACCCTTGCAAATGGCAGTCCTGATGACTTTATAAATATTTCTGAGTTCTTGAGATGTCTATGAAAGCTAAGTCTCATTATAACTGTTGCTATAGCAATCAGAATTATAAAATGCTCCTTTCTACCAATTTACACAGTCAAGGCTTAATTTACTCATCAAGTATACAAGAAATTTGTAAAGAAATGCATTCATTGAATATGAAACTTAAAAATGAGCATAATATTCAATAAAATAAAATAAAATGTTTAGATTCTTAGGCCAATCTGGGCCAAATCTGGCAGTCTAACATCTGCTGCTCCTAAGAGACAGCAGGGAAATTGCCTGGTCTCTGAATGAGCCAGTGTAAGAGGCATTAGGGCCACTAGATCAAAATGATGGGAACTGTGAATTATTGCACAAGTTATAATGATAAAAGCAGAAACTACATTTAAATATTATATAAATTCTTATTAAGTAAGCATTGCCTATAGTTATGTCAGGAAAATATTCTCAATTTCAATTTATATTCTTCAATATATGTATTACCTTAAAAATACTACGTCACATTATACCACATTTCAAATAAGTTCATCTGATAAGTAAGGTAAGTCAAATCATGTTGCAGCCTAATTTCCAAAGCCCTGGGCAAAAAGTGCCCATTATATAACCATTCATGTGCTATTTTTGCTATCCTTTGAAATAAAAAAAAATGTAGCTTATATCTTTCTTTATTCACTTGGCTCCTCAGTGATAATATTTTTGTTAATTCCACAATACTGAATAGTTTTAGATTAAATCATTTGATGGCCTGATGGTCATGATTTATGTTTCATATATGGCCTTTCTTTACAGATGATGGAATCAGTGTTCATAAGACACAAACTCGGGTGCACAAAATGATTTCTTCTGTAAAATAGAATCTAATTTATATTTTAATTTTACTTAATTTATATTTTAATTTATATCCATTCTCTCTGTTGGTCAATGTTTCATCTTAAGTGATTGTTCTGATGGTTTTTTTCTTGCCTTCCCTGGGCCTTGTTCATGCTAGGCAATCACTCTACTGTTGAACTAAACCCCTAGCTCCTATCTTAAGTGATTGAAACTAACCCCAGTGACTATAAGCTTTTCTCAGTTAAATTGTGTTTCCTCCTCACACCTTATATTCTCCGCAGGGATTACATCAAAACAGCAAGGATTCAGTCTGCTTGGGAAGAGGTGTCTGCTTATTGGTCTTTGGCAAGTTTTCCTGCTAGCATCTTCTGAAATCCATATAATATCCAGTTAATGATCCTTGCATGACACCTGTCCTAATCCTGCCACTTTCAGGTTTGTCACCCATTTCTTAGCTACCATGTTCTCTACTCTTGGGAGATAGGAAATATCGTGAGAGCTTTCTCTTTTCTCTCTTGGGCCTCAGGAAAGTACTAGAATAGTTTCAATCTCTCTATCTTATACTCAACACATCACCATTTCTACAGTATTGCTGCTTAATCATGTTTGTACCAGAGAATTCTTTAAGGCCTATGACCACCTTGAACTTCATCTGAAAGTTAAAACATCAGTCCTGTATTCCCTCATATCCTCAAACCTCTTGGCAATTTCTATTTCCTTCATCCCAACATAAGGACACAGCTTGGGGAGAGGAATTCTCAGAATCACTTCTCAGAAGTACAAACCAGAGTTTTCTATCTTATGTCTCCTTCTTATATTCTCTCTCTCTTCCTCCAGTTCAGAGAATGTTTTTTCCTTTAATGTGAAAGAAATTGTTTATGCCCCATTATACAATACATTCTTCTAAATCTATTTTTTTCTGACTTTGGGTTTTGATTCTCAGTACCTGGGATTTTGGAAGTTATTTTTTTCTCATTTGTTTCTCTGCCACTAGTTCCAGAATAAACTTCAAATTTCATTATTTTTTCCACATTTCTTCCATAACTTTTATATCCTGAAGCAATGAGTGTCAAGGACTAGCTTGAGATGGAGAGAAACTCAATGTAAAAAAAAATTAGAAAATTAGAAAGCATATTGATACTTCTAAATGTTATACTGTAACAATAAAATTCCCAAATAACACTGTAATCAAAGTGTGAGGACATGCCACAGGATTGCCAACTGGAGTATAAAAGAACCAAAGTAAACCATGTCCTTTTAGACTCAACAACTCTTACAACTACTTCCATTTATTCTCAACAACTATTACAACTATGCACATTCTCTACACACAACGATAGCAAGCACTACAACAACCTATACACCCCCTAAATTGAACATTGCCCCTCTTGTGGTCATGTTGCCTCATTATGGTGACGGCTCAGCTCCTAGGAAGTCTTACACCCTTATGCTGCACCTCTTCGATTAAGATTACTGCTGTCTCATCATTACTTATATCTCAATAGGTACACTGTACTATCTGTTATTAAATTCTACATCACCCCCCCTCAAATTTTCCTATGCCACACAGAGGAAGAGCTGAGAATGTTTCCCAGAATTCTCTTTCTCATGTTTTATGCTTAAAATTTACCGTTAGAAGATATGTATAACATAGAAAGCAGAATTGTTGTTAGGTGCCTTCGAGTTGGTATCCAACTCATAGCGACCCTCATAGGGTTTTCAATGGCTGACTGTTTCGGGATTGCCTTGGGAGTGGATTGCCAGGTCCTTCTCCCATTTTTGCGGTGCTGGAAATTGAACTCGGGACCTTAGAGACTGCAGCGCAGCGCTCTACCAACTGAGCTAAATCCCAGCCCCAGAAAACAGAACAGGAGTGATTATTTCTCTCTGGAAGCAGTTTCAGGCAAACCAGTGGGCAGAGATGAGGTTGGAAAGAACTTCAACAAGAACTTCTTAAGAATCACCTGCATACCTAGATAGTTGGTGAAAGCCCTGTAGACATTCTTGGCACTCACAGCCACTTCAGGGAACATCCTAGAGAAGTAGTCACTCATTGTTACAGACTGAAATCTTTGAGGATCCTTCTAAAAAGTTCGTGGGTGTTGCTGTGGTTTGAAGATGAGTTTAGGAGGACTAACTGCTTCTGTGATGAAGGCTTGGTAAATAGGAAGTGTTTACTTGGGTTTGAACCAGTCCTTGTGGAAGTTATATGTATTTATGTTCTTTGGTAACACTTTCATCATTTTACAAGACAGGAAAGAATTAAGTTTGTAAGCATTTATTTCTCAACAATGAAATGGTTTAGCGTCAATGGGAGTTCATATTCCCTGAATATGTGGAATATATATTACTAATCTTCCCATGGTTTTTTATAATGGGAAGACCTTCAGTTGAAGACTATATTTAATGACCTGCAGGTTATTAATTTGTTTCTTTCTATTGTCAGTATTGGAGATTTGTGGAAGGAATTTGTGAATCACCTATTTACTAACTAAAACAAATTGTCAATATATGTCTAGGGAATTTTTCTTCATAAAAGATTAATTTTGTATATCTTTTCATCCATGCCCCTTTCAGAGAGTACATAATTTGAAAGGACTATCTTGAATACTTGAATCCTAAAATCTTAATTTTCTCAAGACGTAATTAACCAATCAAAATTTTGCAGAAATGTCCACTATGCTCTGATACTCTGAGGTACTTATAACACTTCAAGACATATAACTGATCCAAATTATACTGAGACTTGGCCAAATAATAGCCCATTCAATTACAACAATTAGCTTATAAAGATACTATCAGGCTTACAAATCTGTCTTTATGATTTTAAAGGATATCTTATATTAGCAATAAAGTATTATATAAAATTACAGGAGTAAGTGGAAAGCTAAAAGCCTCTATCCTGGAAGACAAAATAATTGTGATAAACTATCCTTTCTTAGTGTTCTTAAATATAAAAGGGGTAAGAGTTTGCTTTTTGAACCATTAAATGAAAAAATATTGAAAATATGGAAATAGATATTGGTGTTTTGGTTTTGTTTGATATACCAGATGGAATCCACCTGTTAGAACCAACAAAACACCTACTGAATCCTATTTCAAAGGCACATTATAATTTTTTTAACTATCAAGACATCAGTGGCACAGATGATTATCAGCAACTTCACTGAAAACATTACCAAGTGACATTCTTCTATGAGTCCTTCATATAAAGACAGAACAAAAATTCACAAATTCATTATGTACACTTTTGTAAAGGCTGGGAAGAATTTCAGATTTTAAAATTATTTTCATTTGACCTATGTGTACTACAGAGATACTCATATAACTCTGAAAAAATATGAGAGCATGTGCTTCAGAAGGAAAGGTGAAGGTTAAAAGTGAACATGCAAAATAGATGTTTTCCAGTAGATGTTCTTTTTTTTCTCATTTAAAAATGGTCTTTTCCATGTCCAGGCATTCAGGATCCTCATGTTCCATCTACATCTGTGATAATGAATAGTCATAAACTCATTCATTCTGAATAATCATTGACCCGCTACTCAAAGGAAACTCTTAGCTAAAGAGAATTACTGGACGTGCAATGATTAAGCTTAATGACATAAATACTACTGAAGCAATTAAGATATTACAAAAGGTATTTGGAGTCAGGGGCTCATTCCTGGTATCTTTTAAGTCACAGAATATTTTATTTCCATGTAAAGCTAATTTTATTTTTGTACTTGTTTTTATTTACTTGTTTATGTATTCTATTTATCTGGACTCAGATTTGGTATTAGCAACTCATATAGGTTTTTCATTACTAAAGTAAGTGAACACAAGTGTCTCTACATGTACATACCAGGTTCATTTACTGGCAAATCTAATTTTTCCTATTTCATTTTCAAATCCTACTACACATGAGCCAATGTTTACATCACAGACCAAATAAAACACAAAATCTGTGATCCATATGAAGAGCCCCCAAAATGGAATATTGTTAGGTGCCATCAAGTCTGACTCATATTGACCCTGTGTACAACAGTGCAAACACACTCTGCCACTGTGCCATGCCTGGAACTATTGTCAGTGCTTCTCTGCTATTCATAAGGTTGTCAGTGGCTGGGTGTTTCCGGAATGGGCTGCCAAGTCTTTCTCCCAAGCCTACAGCACCTGGTATTCCCAGACTGTCTCCCATCCAGGGACTAACCAGGCCCAACCCTGCTTAGCTTCTAAGATCTGATGAGATCAATTGCCAGGGTGGTATGGCTGTAGACCAACTATCAAGTAAGAGGAACAAAATTTCAAAGGAATTTTTTAGATAATAATGAAGTTCTGTAATAAGAACATGACTAAAATTCCACAAGAAATCCTTACATAAGAATATTCAAAGGAATACCCTTTATACTACTTATCTATAGTTATTCCTACGAGGGAAATAATGATCTATGGGTTTTTAAGTCATTAGCCCTTAATATGGTCAGAATGTTGTATCTATCCTGTTATTTCTTTGTAACTTTTTAATGATCTCACTGCCTTTACCAGCCCTCCGGAGATACCAGCTGCGTTTCAGAATCCATAAAAAACATGATTAGAGAGACAGGATATGTGAAAGCTAATTGTGGATGAAGGCAATTGAAATACAAAATAGCTACAGGAAAGGACTACTTGGCCAAAGTGAATTTGGCAAAATAAAAAGGTGCACAGCTATCCTTTGCTAACCCTATCTCCATGTAAGAATACATTAGAATCCATCATCTACTACCTATAAAAGGGGTATTTTTTGGGAAATATTCTAAATGTGGTCTTTAAGTCACATACGGAAATACATTGTAATTCCCTGAGGGAAAATCTGGCCACTGAACTTTATCTCTTTCTTATCCTTAAACCAAAAAGTTTTATGAAAGTAGGTAGAATTGTGCAACTTATAAACCAGACTGATAATTATCACTGTGTGCTTAATGACAAGTAAAGAGGGAAGTTGGAGAGTTGGGCATGGTGGTACACATCTGTAATTCCAGCACTTGGGAGGCAGGGGCAGGAAGATGGATGTGAGCTTGAGGTCAGCTTGGCCTACACAGTGAGACCCTGTTTCAAAAAACTGAAAGCTGCCAACTTGAGAATAATGAAAAGATTTGAAAGCAAACATAATAAGTCAGAGATTACACTACAAGGAATGATACTATTGTCATGGAAACCATTGAAAGGAATCTAAAGAGTCTTGTAAATAAGACTTCTGTGTTGTGTTTCTCATTCGTTTATTTGTCAATAAGCTCTTTAATGTGTCCTATAATTTTAATTAAAAAAGGCAAATGTTTTAATTATTATGTATCTAAAATTATTTTGTTACCAACATTTTAGGAACAAAATAATACACAAAATTAGCAGCAGATTAGCAGCAAATTCAGAAGTTCAGGAGTAATCCTAATGTATTTTTTTCAATGTGAGATTTCTTAACAGGCACATTCTGGCCTGGCAATGTCAGTGTATCTTGTACAGAAAGTGATATAGTTGCTATGATCTGCATGTACCAATATAATCCTATTTCCTACTGTTATTTAATCACTTTTTTTTTTTTTTGGCAGTGTTGGGGATGAAACCCAGGGGCTTGTGTATGCGAGGTAAGCATTCTAACTCTGAGCTAAAGCCCCAGAGTAAATTACATTTTTAACATTTCATATCATTGGCTTCCATTTTTCTGTTTCCAAACAGAATGAACAGCACCAAAATAAGGAAATTGAGCTAGATATCTTCTGTTACACAACCTGTTTTTGCTCATTAACAATGTAAATTAACTTGACATTCATTGAATAATCCCAACAACTTAGTGTTAGATACTAAAACAGCAATATAAAATTCATTTCATTAAACAAAGCAAAAGTTAGCAACAAATGTTTGACACTGAATGAAGACTTTGGAATGAATGAATCTGCTGTCAAGAGTCTCACAACTAAAACATTTTCTTCATGAATTCCAATTCTACTTTTCTGAATCCATGATGCAACCAAGCTCTGCTTTTCTTTTGGTCTATTTCACTATTCAGATTTATAAACAGACATATGGAAATACAAAACAGCTTTCTTTTTTCACCTAGGAAAGCACCTATCAGAAATGTCAAAGTTTTATTTTTTTATATATTATGACAAAATAACACCAAGAGCCTAGACCTAGAATTTCTTCCTAACTTTAGTTGTAAATAACATCTTTAGATAAGAAAGATCGATCTTGGTATTGATTCATTTAATACTAAGTTCTGAAAACCTAACACAATTGTAAAATAGCCTATCATTGCAACAAAGTGGAGAGGAAAAGCTTCAAAAACACAGTTCATGAACACTTTTCAAAACTCTATAAGAGAAACATATAAAGACAATTTTTGGAACTACAATTTTGTGACACTGGAAAATATAGCTGAAGTACATTTCAAATATATGCACTTTAAAAATGATGACTCTTCTCACCTATGTGGTGCTTCTGGTTGTAAAATGCGAATGGTGGCTTATTTTCTAATAAAATCAAACCTAATAAGGAGGACAGTGGATTCTACTTTTAGGGAGGATTCCTCTCCCTAAGAGATTTCAACTGCTTTCCAGTGGTTCACCCCATTAATCTTCATACCATCAATCCAAGTTCAGCAGGAGGTAAATATATCACCTTTGTTCTGTAAACAGAAATTGATCTGCTGAAAGATTAAGTGATTTGCTTGCAATCAGACAATGGTCTAGAAATGGAGTAAGGCAAAGAAACCTTACATGACAGAGAGAAGACTAAAGACAGGAAGCAAAAGGGAAAATAGGAGACCTGGTGTGATAGTCAACCTATTGTATTCAATTGATGTTCTAAATTTCTAAACAAATCACAGCAAAAGAAGTATTTTCTGATGGAGAAACAGAGGAAAAGCATGATCTCAAGACTAAAATTTTCAAAATTAAGAACAGCAATTTCAAACCACAATAAACATGAGGATAAGATACCTCAGTGACACTAAACAGAAAGTAGATTCCTAATACTTGGTCTTTAGTGTCTCTTGAAAAAGTACTTGCCAAATATTCTGAAAAAGTTTGCAATTCCATTGTCGTGTAAGCAAATGCTCTCTTAGTGAACCAAGGAAACTCAGACTTCTTAGCTTCCAAACTGTTTCCTTGTACCTTGTCTTCCATTCCCTATCCTACTTAATGGCTTCACCATTTGCATGGTCACCTTGGCTAGATACCACAGGATTTCTCTTAGTCCATTTTCTCTTCTGATAACTGTGAAACACAGACTGCTTAATTTATAAAGAAAAGAGATTTAAGTCTTATAGACCTTGAATTCAGGAAATTCAAGTTTGAGTGGCTGCATCTAGTGAGAGCATTCTTGCTGGTGAAGACTCTGCAGAATCCCAGGGCAGCACAAGACATCATATGGGGAGACAAAGTAAATTAGACAGAAAGAACTCACTTGTATAATAAAGCCAATTCTTCAATAACCTATTTATGCATTAATACATGAATGAGTTACTGGTAGTCAATCCATGAGGTCAGATCACTCACCATCCAACACCTCCCCAAACTTCTACCTGGCAAATGCAGTCATTGCTCAAAGATGAGAATACTTTCTGAGAAATGCCTCAGTAGGCAATTTCATTGTGGTGCAAATATCAGAGTGTTTGTACACAAACCTGGATTGTATAACCTGCTGCACATTTAGTCTATATAGTACAGCCAATGGCTTCTAGGCAATAAACTTGTGCAGCATGTTACTATACCCAATGATAAAGGTAATTATAACACAATGGAAATTTTATATCTAAATGTATTTAAACAGGTTTGTTTTTACCAGCATCATCACAAATATGTGACTAATACATTGTTCTATGATGCAATGTTAAGACATCACTAGGCAATAGGAATTTGTCAGCTCCATATAATTTTTGGGACTGCCGTCATATATGTGGTCCATCATTGACTGAGATGTCATTATGTGATGCATGATTGTACCATTAACATACAAATTTGGGGATTAAGTGTCCAACACATGAAGTTTGGGGGGACACATTGAAATATAACAGGACTCAAAGCGCTTTGCAATTAGAAAGAATAGCTTAAAATTCACTTAGTCAAGTATTCCTTAAAGTTTAGGTCAATAAGACACTCTTCCCCCAAAAAGTGTTGAGTCATCAAAAGCATTTTCAGCTCCTTTTTTTATAGGTTCACAGTACACATAAACACATTATGTGCTCTAAGATGTTACCCTGCAAATAAATTTTTTTTGAGTATTTGAGGGTTTAACCCAGGGCCTCACACATACTTTTCAAGGGTTCTACCATTGAGTTGCACCCTCAGCCCATTTTTTTCTCTTTTCGTTTGAGTCAGGGGCTTACTAAGTTATGTAGGCTGCATCTGATCTTGATTTTGTGACCCTCCTGCCACTGCCACCTGATTTGTTGGGATTACATGTGTATGCTACTGCACCTGGCTGTTTCATTTGTTAAAGTCGTGATTTTTCAAAACTATTTGGCCATGAAATGATTATTGTGCAAAGCATACCCCACCTATATAACACTTGTATAACATGTTTGGGACCACAAATAAAATCTGACCCATTTATTTTACATTTACAGAATACAGAGAGAGAAATAATGTTTCTGGGGTCACACACCTAGTAGGAAAAGAGTCAAGATGGGAAAGTCTGTAGATCCTATACTTGTGTTCTTTCTATTATATTATTCCATCTCTTCTTCCTCACCTTCAGCATATAAATCTGATATAATATTTACCTATTATATTATTGACATATGTTCTGAAAAAAATCTTTCCATTCTCAATATTAATTCATTACCTCTGTGTTTTTTCAAACTTGATAAATTATCAGAATTACCTGAAGGAGTTTTCAGAAGGAAAGATTCCTGGGATCCAAATATATAGAATCAGAATCTCTGTGGGTGGAAGCCAATAGCATCTTGTTATGCATAGGAGATATGGCTGAACATTGAAAGTATAAGAACCTACCACTTTACAGCATGATTTAGTATCTTCCTAGGGATATTTTTGAAAAAATAGATTATCTGGGTCCTGTACCTATAGATTCTAAATCATAGATCTGAGGTGGAACCAGAGATTAGGAATTTTAATAAGTAGCTTATCCTTCTCCAATTCTGGTGTAGTTCATTCTTGGATCAAATTGCACTTGCTTGAACTTTGATGTTCTTCTCTTTCCATCCCTCTCTACATACCACCCGGGAGGTTTGTACTGTATTATTTATTTACATATTTACTTAGTTATCACAGTGCTGGAGATTGAATCCAGGACCTTGCTCATGCTAAATAAAGACTGTACAACTGGGTTACAGCCCCAGCCCTTCAAAGTTATTTTTTATCAAATATGAATATAGTGTCATGTCTCTGCTTAAAATGAATGGATAACTACTAAATTCCTTAACAAGTCATTCAAGTATTATCTCTCCAGACTAATTGTAGCCTCCCAAGTAGATTTCCTACACTGTAACCCTAACAAGTTGTATGCTATTCCTGCACATGCCTTATTTAATCAGGCATCCATTTTGTTTTCTAAAGGGTTACTAGTTACTATATGATTTTATTTACTACCTGTTACTACATATATAACACTAGAACTTTTGACACGCCTAATGATTATAGTGATATACTTCTAAAGATATTCCTATAGGACTTTCTTCCTGTTCCCTAGAGCTTACACACGTGTACCATAAGAAGCTGACAATCACAGGGCTCTATCATGTTCTTACATCTAATAAAGTATATATGATATATGAACTTTTTCAAAGGGAAAGCTTTCCACAAAAGTATGAGGTACCCAGGTCAGTTTTGGCTACATTAACCATTCTTTTCCATACTTTCCTTTTTCACTGCTGCTCTCTTCTCCATGAGTGCTATTTCCTCTCTTTATTGACACGATAAACTTGTTCATGTAAAAGTGTCATCACTAATAGGAGAATTTGCCATGTGTTTAGCATGTAAATGCTCAACATCTGCATATATGGCATCTGTAGGCAGGTAACTATGTAGGGCCTACTGGAATTTAAATAGAATTTTAGGATTCAAAGAGGGGGTAATGTTTTGCCATGGGCTGGCTGTTTTGAGCAATAAATTCATCATAAAAGGGCAGCCACTGTCTTCATTTCATCATATTGATTTTGGTACTCAGTTTTCCCATCAAATTGAGAAATATGTAATTTCAAATTAGATAATTTAATGTCAACACAAAAGTTTAAATACCAAAGTGAATTCTGAGGTTTCGAAGTTTTTTTAACCAATATTAAGAGGAAAAAAAAATACGGGGATACTTCCACATTTTCTTAACTACAAATTTTGTCTTTATCCTTTGAAATAAATGAGTTTTATATTAATTTTTCTTGATGGTACCAACTCTGATTAACAAATAGGTACTTGGTCTTTTATAGCTGTAATATTTTATACAAATAGAATTGCATTGCTTTCGATGAGTTGTGTGAAGTAAAGGCAATTAGTAAGCTAGATGAAGCAAAACTGGGAAGCTAAATTACATGGTTTACTCTTTCTGTGGTGTTTATCTAGACATAAACCTTCCATGCACTGAGGAGTGGCTGTTATCACAAAAAATATTTCATACATCAAGCTACATTCATACCAAATCTTTAAAATTCATTCACTGTTCACTCCATAAAAGAAGTAGCCTTAATCTGCAACTTGGTAATAGTGACTGTGGTTGTAAGTAGAGCTTTGCTTATGTTTGGGAAGATGAGTCCTAATTTCATGTGGGTTGGCAAATATTTGTTGTGTCTCTTAATGCGAAAGGAACTATTATGGATATAAAGAATACAAAGATGATTTTACACTTTTTTTACAACTTTTAATTTGCAGTCCTGGGGGTTGAACCCAGGGCCTCATGCATGCTGGAAAAGTGTTTTACCACTGAGCTGTACCCCCAGTCCCTTTTTTGTGTGCCCTCCACCTCTGGCCTCAAACTTGGGATCCTTCTGCCTCAGCCTCCTGAGTAGCTGGGATTACAGATATGTGCCACTGAACTTTGCAACACTTATTTCTTTATGAAGAACAAATTAGTGGAAAACTCCAATAAATATATCATTTCCTTATATAAAAATCTGAAAAAGGTGCTATGAAACAAAGAATGAACACATAGGCCAAGTTAGGGGGATTTGAAGCTAAGCTGAGTCACAAAAGATGAGCTGGAGATAATCAAATGAAGAAAGATGGTTATAGAATTTCAGACAGAGTGGGCATAACATGAGCCACAGTTTAATAGCATAATGTATATAAAAGTGTACAGAGAACTAAAAGAAGAGTCTCACTATTATTGATTATGAAGTGTAAGTGAAGGGTGAATGAAGCAAGGGCTCATAACAGAAGTTAAACCTAGATTATGGGAAGGCACACACTTATTAATAAACTCATGCTTTGCCTGCAGCC